>JAQZBX010046835.1:0-20658 GCA_029593785.1 Cabassous unicinctus | reverse complement strand
GAAACACCCCTTTTGACTGGTGCTTGGGAAACTTTAGGGCTTCTGGACTAAACAAAAGTGTTCCTTTCAAATGAAAAGGCTCAAATGTCTGTTGTTATCCCTCAACCCCTGAGGAAGCCACTATTATTCTGCCAATGATTTTTTTAAACTCTTGAATGTTATTAATGAAATGACAAGAATTACATAGAATTTGTTATGTGTGGTGCAAAATGTAAACCATAATGTAAACCATTGAACATGGTTAGTAGCAATGCTTCGATATTTGTATAGTGATTGTAACAAATGTATCATCCACATTTAAAATGTTATTAATAGAGAAGAGTGGAAAAGGGGGAAGGGCATTGGGTATTTGGTAATTCCCTATATTTTCTACATGACTTTTCTGTAACCTAAAGCTTCTTTGAAGATAAAATGAAAAAAAAAATAAGACACTGGGGGAATATATGGAAGAAATTGTCACTGTACAAACAAGATAACAGATTTTACAGTGATGGAAAACACAATGTATAAAAATTTTTATTTTATTTCAATTTTTTAATTTTTGTATTTTATTTGTTATTTTAAAAATATTATTATTTAATTTTCTTATTAATTTTATTTAGTTATTTTGTTGGCTTTGTTTTTGGAGAGGTTTTGGATCACAGAAGGGTCACATTTGTGGCAGGGGAGGATCACTGGTGTGGGGTGTCAGTGATGGTGGGATGTGTGGGGTTGGGCACACCTGGGGCATGCCTCTAAGGCAAATAAATATGTTCAAATGTTCATGGGGTGTTGTCTCAGTGGGTGGATACCCACACAATAACCAAAAGAATATTGAATTCCCATCCTGGGGAGTCCTGCTATATAGTCTAATAGAACAGTAAGAATCCCCTGAGTACAAGGGTAATGCCTAGAGAAGGGAGTAGACCATTACACTGGGCCCTTGGTATTAATGATTGTACTTATAAACCTTTTCTTGTGAAATTGAAACTTAACCTAGTATTATATATTGCCTAAGAGTTACCTCCTGAAAGCTTCCTTGTTGCTCAAATGTGGCCGCTTTCTAAACCAAACTCAGCATATAAACGCACTACCTTCCCCCTGGCATGGGACATGACTCCTGGGGATAAGCCTCCCTGGCACTGAGGGATTATTATCAAGTGCCAACTAGCAATGCATCTGGAAAAATACCTTGACCAAAAGGAGGAAATATTAAATACAAGTGAATTTTTATGGCTAAGAGATTTCAAAGTGAGTTGGCAGGTCATTCCAGGGGTTACGTTTATTCACGTCTCAGTAGGATCTCATTGACTGCCCCAGTAAACAGTACCTCAAACATCAGGACTCCTGAGGGCTCTAGAGACATCTAGACACTATAAGCAGGGCAGACAAGCTCAGGAATTTGGCAACCTGTTGGTGGGCCTTACTTTGGAATTTATGCTTCCCAGTGTAACAGAGTTAGACTCATTTATATTTTCCCTACACATGGCTATTCTGCCCTATTTTTTTGCACTTATAATTAGCACTCTACTTGTGAAATATATGTCCCAGAGAGTTAAATCTTTCATCTGTTCATGTGGTGGTTGAGCCTGAATCTCAACAGAGTTATAGTACCTATACTCCAGTTCACTGGCCTCACCCAGACAACTAACAAGGATACTATGATGGACAATGCTCATCCCAAGGACCTGAGAGTGTTTGCAACTGCAAGCAAGATAGTTCCATCCATCTGTCCCATGGAATCTAAGCTCCCTCTCAATTAGAAACACAGTGTGCATCACCATCCAAAAATCCTTAAGACTGGGGAATGAATAATGAAGTAAAGTAGACTTATTGTTACTTATTATTATTCTATTGTAGAATTATTATTATTCTAGCAATGGAAGTACTTTTATCATTGATATAAAGGCAGTGGCCACCAGAGGTTCTGAGTTGAGGGAGAGGGAAGAATAGGTATAACACAGGGCCATTTTCAGGACATTGGAATTGTCCTGCATGATGGATACAATGTCCTTGCATTGATGGATACATTTTGTCATAACCTATAAAACTGTGCGAGGCAGAGTGTAAACTATAATGTAAACTATGGTCCACAGGTTAGTAGGAGTGCTTCAATATGTGTACATCAATTGTAATAAATGTACCATACTAATGAAAGATGTTGTTAATATGGTAGAGTGGGGGAGGGGGAGGGGGTGGGGGGGCATATGGGAATCCCCTATATTTTTTATGTAACAATTATGTAATCTAAAGATTCTTTAAAAATAAAAAGAAAAAAATTTTTAATGAGCTAGAGATTAAGATATTCCCAGATAAACAAAAACTCAGAGAGTTTGTCACCACTAGACCAGCCCTACAAGAAATACTGTTTTAAAGGAAAGGACATTAGACAATAGATCGAAGCTGCATGAAGAAATAGGGATCTCTAGTAAGGGTAATGACATGAGTAAATATAAATGCCAGTACTATTGTATTTTTGTTTTTAACCTCCACATTTTATTTCCTAAAAGATCTAAAAGGCAAATGCATAAAATGTAATGATAGATCAGTAGTGTTTGACTCATAATGTACAAATACACAACTTGTTACAAGAACTACATAAAGTTGGGGAGTGGAATGGGATACAGAAACATAGCTTGTGTATGCTATTGAAATTAAGTTGGTATCTAAACAAATGAAGTTGTTATAGATTTAGAATGTTAAACTTAAGCCCCATGGCTACAAAGAAAACATCAGAGAGTATGTAAGCTCATAGAAACAGAAATCAGAGTACCAATTGCCAGGGGCAGGGGGAATGGGGAATTAGTGCGTAATGAGTGTAGGGTTTCTGTTTGGGGAAGCTTAAGTAATGGAAGGTGGTGAAGGTACTGTCACAGTGTAAATATGAGTAATCCTACTCAATGGTATGCTTGGGAGTGGTTGAGGTGGGAAAGCTTGTGTTGTATATATGTTCCTACTATTTGAAAAAAAGGAATGAGCAAATAAAGAGACAATGATACCTAAATGCAATATGTGATCGTGGACAGAATGTAAAAATGGAGAAGAAAAGGCCAAATAGGATATTTTTTGGACATAGAAAAATTGGAATACAGACTGTAAGCTATATGTCACTGTTAAATTTCTTGAACTTGATAACTGCTCTTCGGTGGTTACATAAGCGAACATCCTTGCCTCAGGAAATGTATATGGCAGTATTAAATGTTCATGGATTAGCTACACATAGAACATTATCTTTAACACTGTGGGATTAAAAAGTAATCAGACTTTTATCACAAAATGCATTTTACATACGTGTCTGGATTTGTGCTATTTCCCTTACTGAGATAATGCAAAAACAAGCGCTTACCTCATGCAACATAACCCTGGACTATTGGCAAACCAGTCTAAGAAAGAGAAAGGGAAATGAGGTTGGCATTTCCCTTTCCCTCTCTGTGTTTGGTAAAGTCATGCTGGCTGCTATTAATTCTGTGTATGATAATAATAGTAATGAGAGTGCTTCTGGTCTCAAGATGCTTCTGGAACACATTTTAAAAAATAAAGTGCTTTCAATTTAATTTGGGAAACAGGAAAAAGAAATATTCAAGGCACATGATGTATTCAACCCACACTCAAGTGTTCAGAAAATGGATTGATAAATAGACAACTAGACAGATAGATGGATAGATAGATAAATGGATTGATAGATTGATGGGTGGATAGACTGATATAGCAAATGTTAAAGATTGGTGGTTCTAGGTATATGGTGGGGGAGAGGGTTATATTGGAGCTCTCAGTATGGGCTTTGAATTATTTTTGTAACTGTCCTGTTGACTTTGAAAGTGTTTTCAAATAAAAAGTTTAAAGAAAAGGACAAATAATCCACTAGAAATATGGATAAGGGTTATGAGGAAACAGTTTGTTGAAAAAGAAATAAAATATATGATCAACATATAAAAATATGGTCAATTTCAAACACAATTGAAGAGGGGTAAAACAAAATAAGATTGTATATCAGATTTGTAAAGACAAAAATTTGATCATTCTCCATGTTGGCAAAACATTTTCCAACACCATTAGAGAATAAGATATATAAATATTTATAACATCACTGGAGGATCATTTGGCAATATGCTTCAAAATTGAAAATGCAGATATTCTTTAACACTGCACTTTCACAATTAGAAATGTACACTGTGGACATACAAATATATGTAAAGATATATTCTCCTGGATGTTTCCTGTAGCACGAATAGCAATAAATTGTAAAATCCTAAATGTCTATTAATAGAGAATTTGAATTACATCCATACAATAAGATCTTATGTAAGCATAAAAGAAAATACAGTATACATATTTAGATAATAGCTAGCTAGCTAGCTAGATAGACAGACAAACAGACAGAGATATTGAAAGATGCCCAGGAATTATTAAGATTAGGAAAATCAAGTTGAAAAATCATATTCATAATAGGATTGCATTTTTGTAAAAATAATATGGGGCAAAAACACAAATGACAAAAGAAAAAATAGAAAAAGAAGACTTCATCAAAATTAAAAACTTGTGCTTCAAAGGACACCATCAAGTGAGTGAAAAAATCCATAGAATGGGAGAAAATATTTATAAATCATGTATATGATAAAGCATTTATTTATAATATATAAAGAACTCTTACAATTTGACAATAAAAAGACAAATAGCCTAATTGAAAAATGGGCAAAGGATCTGAATAGATACCTTCCCAAAGAATATATACAAATTGTGAATGCACACATGAAAATGTGCTTGGCATCATTAGAGAATTGCAAATCAAAACCACAATGAGTTACTACTTAACACTCACAGGATAGCTGAAACAACAAAATTTAGACAATAACAAGAAAAAGTGGAGCCTTCATACATTGCTGGTGAGATGGGAAAACTGCGCAGCAACTTTAGAAAACAGTTTGTCACTTCCTCAAAATGTTAAACATAGAGTCACATATAATCCAGCAATTCCATTTCTAGGTATATACTCAAAAGATGTGAAAACAGGAATACACACAAAAACTTGTAAATGAATGTTTGTAACAGCATTATTCATAATAGCCCAAAAGTGGAAACAACCCAAATATCTATCAACGGGTAATTGGATGAACAAAATGTGTTATTTCCATACAATGGAATATTATTCAGTCATAAAAAAGACTGCAGTGCTGACACATGGAGGAACCTTGAAAATACCATGCTGAGTGAAAGACTCCAGACACAAAAGAATACATATTATATGATTACCTTGATATTAAATGTCCAGAAAAAGTAAATCCATAGGGCCAGAAAGTAGATTAGTGGTTGTCTAGGGTTGGGGAGGAAAGAATGGGGAGTGATTATATAGAGTTTCTTTTTTGTAATGATAAAAATTTTCTGGAATGAGATAATGGTGGTGGTCATAAAACCGTCTGAATATACGTAAAACCACAGAATTGTACAGTTTAAAGGGGTGAATATTATGGTATGTGAATTACATCTCAATAAACTCTTACTAAAAAAAGGAGTGGGAACTGCTTAGTGGTACCAGGTTTACTTTTAGGGTGGTGAAATTGTTTTGGAACTATATGGAGGTGGTAGTTGCTGATTGACAGTGAATTGCTCACTTTAACCGCAGTTATTTTTATGTGAAATTCCCTCAGAAAAAGAGGAGGGAGATAGACATTTATGTGTCATGTGAATTTGTTTGTTAATTTTAAAAGTTTCTTTAATTTACTAACAACTGACCTTGGTAAGTGTGCTAGGTAAGTATTCTACAGCATAGCATAAAGATCAAATATACACATATCAGAGGGACAAAAATTACTCTAAGTGCATTAGTAAGGACGAACAATGCTCAACAGTGGTTCTAGGAGAAGAAAAGTAGGAAAGAACCAACAAAGATCTTCCATTTCAGTTTTCAAAGATAACTCCTGAGCACTTCACTGAAACTGTTTTCTGGAGTTTTATGTAAGAGGTCCCTTCAAAAGGACTGACGTTTTTCATGCTTAGTTGCTTGTGGAATCCTCACCTGGAGAAGGAGGTGGAACTGGAGGTACTGTGGGGTAGTCTATGTTAGGAGGAGGGACTTGGACCGAATCAGAATCAGAATCCGAGACCATCTTGTTACTGGATGGCTCTGGTTTCTGGGCTTCTAGGTTCTTGGCTTATGTTGCAAAAAAGAATTTAAGGACATGCCATAGGTAGGCAAGGGAATAAAGAGTTTATTAAGAAACAAGAAAACGAGAAAAGTACACGATCCGTGGCATGGACTGCAGGTGTACTGCAGGGTGAGTGGCACACATGGGACCCCAGGTCAGGCCTTTTTAAAAGTCTGTTTGCTGTTCTGATTGGTTGCCTCACCTGTCATTTCTCAGGGGAACAATGGTGAGGCCTTTTGAGGATATCTGGGGCTTTCCCTCTCATTCCAAATGAGATTCTCGTGGCCAGGATCTCTCAGGGTCTTTCAGGCAGTCTTCTTCTCAGGAGGTTTCCAGGTGGGGTCTCACGGCCATGCCCTCTGTTGGCCATGTTATCTGTCAGCCATACTGTCTGTCGGCCATGTTGTCTGTCCGCCATGTTGTCTGTCTGCCATGTTATCTGTTAGGCCAGCCGCCTTTCCCCTTTCACTATACTAATTTGCCTCAATCTCTCTGGCTTCACTGCTTTTCTCGGTATCTCTTCTCTTGCGGTCATGGTGAGTCTTGACATGGTCACCTTGGAGGTCAGGTGCCTGTAGGGGAAGTTAATACCGTCACCTGTGGGGCTTTTCTGAGCTCTGGCTTTACATGCCAAGGATTCTGGGAAGTGCAGGAAGCACTTTATTTTTTCTCCTCCCTGGTCTTCAAACAAGCTCTGTAAAATCTTCCTTTCTGGATAATATCTCTGGCAGACTCCCTTAACTTTTTCCAGTCACTTTCATGAATTAGCAAAAAGCCTCATTTATAGGCATCAAAAAATCCAATCTGGTCTAATATCAAGAATTTAATCATATGCAGCTCAAAGTTTCTCTCCTCCCCGTTCCTTTTTCACTCTTCATCTACTTTGTTCTTCCACCATGTCACCCCTTCTCCCTCTACTACCTGTGGAGCCTGCTTATATGGTGTAGTTAACATAGGGCAGATGTTCAAATGCTGGCTCTCTCTCTTCTTGATCAAGCTGCTTTTGTGGGGTCTTTGGAGACCTTACCATAAACCCCACATGTGAAGGACCTGCCATCATCCATCACTCTCACACTGTGTTCTCTTGGGTGGGCCCCAGTTTCTCAGATCCTACCCAGGATGATGTCCTCTTGGATAGATCCGTTTAAGACAACTCAGCCCAGCTTCCTTTTCTGGCAGACGTGGAAAACTTCTGGAAGTGCAGGTTTTTCTCCTATCACTGGGGCTCTTCCTTACTCAGTTTTTGGATGCCAGCTTTTCTCTTTCAACCTTAAAATTGTGAAATGTAGCTATTTTAGTTTCTCAGCTGCTAAAATAAATATACAATGGGTCGGCTTAAACAATAGAAATTTATTAGTTCATAGTTTTGAGGCTAGGATAAGTTCAAAATTGAGACATTAGCAAGGTGATGCTTTCTCCCAGAAGACTGTGGCATTCTGGGAGTGGCTGCCAGAGACCTTGGTCCTTGGCTTTCCCATCACATGACAATGCACATGACAATGTCTTCTCCCTTCTCTGCTGGGTTCTGTTGACTTCCAACTTCTGGCTGCTCCTGGTGACTTCTCTCTCCATCTGATTTTCACTCTGCTCATAAAGGACTCCCATGATCCATATTAAAGCCCAACCTGATTCAGTTGGACTATACCTTAAACTGAAATAACATCTTGAAAAGATCTAATTTACAATGGGTCCACACCCACAAGAATGCAGGCCAAGACCAAGAACACACTCAAACTGGGGTAATATTCAATCCACATCAATAGCATACACAAGAAAATCTGTATATGCACATTTCAGAGAATAGCAATATTAATAATAAAATGAACATCCATATTCAAAAAGAAAGTGATCACTGCCAATTTCTTTGAATCCCTTTTTGTTTCCCTCCCAGATTACATTCCCTTTCCCTCAATTATCATAGGTAATTGTGAATTTTGTAGTCATCATTTTTGGTAACATTTTAAAAGTAGGTTTTGCCCCATGTGTTACCAGATGGCTCTGGGTTTCTAGGCTTTTAGGTTTTTAGCTTATGCTGCATAAAAGAATTTAAGGACACACCATAAAGCAGACAAGGGAGTAAAGAGTTTATTAAGAAAGAAGAAAATGAGAAAAGTACACAGTCCTGCTGAGGCATGGACCGCAGGCGTACTGCAGGGTGAGTGGCATGCATGGGACCCTAGGTCAGGGCATTTTTTTTTTTTTTTTAGCTTTGTAACATGCTTTTTTAATTATTATTATTTTTAATTTTGGTCAGGGCTTTTTAAAGTCTGTTTGCTGTTCAATATCCCTCTGCATATGATCTAAGATAGAAAAGATATCATCATAATCATCAGGTATATAGGTACAGTTCTTAATACTAATCAATGCACAAGTTCCTCTTTGAGCTGCGATTAATAGATCTAAGCTCCAGGTTTGCAATACCATACATGTCACCTTTCCATGGGAGCAGGCCATAATGCCAATTGTGTTTGTTTAAGTTCTACTCACAGTACTCTGGTGATCATTGCTCTACTTGGTGTGTCCTTCACTCAGCCAACATGCTGCAGCACTGTTGATTCTAGAGAGACACTAGGAAGGTAAGGCTCCATTGTTTCACCAGCCTGGTGCATAGCACCCTTTGGCACTGTAAAATATAGCCAGTCTGAAGGCAATGTCCATTGTAGATCTGGCCACATCCAGCCATTGTTGGCTGCTGCAGGAGTCCAAAACCGCATCGTACTCTCCATCCACTTCAGGAGCATGTCCAGAGATGTGGTAGTACTGTTATTGTTTTAGGGGTCAGTGGCCCAGCCTAGCCAATAACTCAAATGGAGAGGCACCATGCAGTGTACTGAATGCCTTGTTTAAATGTACAAGGGTGTTTGACAATATTGAAATCTATCTTTTACTTTTTTATACACTTTCTAAACACTTCCATTGCAGTTTATAACATGTTAAATGAACTTAACTTTTTAGTACTTTGCCTTTTACTTTTACATCTTTACTATGATTACATTAATTAACAGGTATTTTACTTTAGCAATACAGGAAACACTACCTTCTCAATTATTTTATGAAAATCAAAGATTCCCAACAGAATCAAGATTATCTTCCCTTACCACACTTTAATATGCAGATTGAGGTGGCCTCTGACAGGTTTCCCTGTTATGAAGTTACTTTTTGTTATTAATATCAATTTAGGTTTCTAATTAATAGTTGCTTTTTGGAATTTGCCATTCAAATGCTTCAGTTTAGAAGATGCTCTTACAAACTCCTTTTAATTAACCATAACCACATAGACTGGCTACTTTACTTTAAAATAAGCTTATTAAATTACAATTAGCAACCAATGAAATTTACTTTATCTTAATTTCATTAAACATGAACTTACAGCTTTCATCACCGCAAAGATTTAATATATATATAATGTTAATTTATTTACTTTGTATTCTATAAACCTAGGGAGATAATACACAAGCTAAATAAAATCAAAACAATCATAGTTCATGCAAGGAATGTTCTTTTTCCTCCCTTTACAGGAGGCTAAAACCACTTTTCTTTAGTAAAATACTAAAACTGTGAATAATCTTAAAAGCATACTGACTTCTAGGTTTTGGAAAAATTATGATTGTTGAATTTGTTTTAATTATAATGTAGAAAAGATCTTTCTATAGCTTTCAAGGACTTTTTCTCTACTTATTGAAATATGGTAATAGGATTATTAACCACCCTTATTTTAAGGCTGTTAAAAGGTTTAAACTGGGGAATTACAGGACAAATTATGATTCTTAATTCCCCAGCCTAGAAGATAGAGTTTTAACCTGTCACACCTAGCCTCTCTCCCATAGCTCTTGCAAAGAGAAGGCTGGAGGCTGGGTAGGTGGAAGAGCTTAGGAAAATATTTTTCCCTTTCCCAATAGTTTCTATATCCAGATTTCTATATGACCTTTCAATCCTGCTTAGCCTAATTTGGACTCCAGGAATACTTATTCACATATATAAGTGCATATTTAATTTTTGAATTTGAACAGAGCTTTTTTAAGAATTTTCATTTGTTAATTTCATATTACAATCCCTATGTTTGAAGATATACACTGAGCAAATAGGCAGACACAAATAGAGAGTTAGACACAAGCACACAACTCACTGATGTTACTTACAATTTTCATTCTCTTACGAAATAAGTTTAACTGTAAAATAACATTATAGTCAAAAGATCTCTTTGAAGGCTGATTCTAATCACTCTAATTTGCACTGTGACCATGAAGTTTTGCACAAGAATTTCATCCCTTTTAATTATTGGCTTATAACCAAATTGTTCCCAATGCTTTAAAATACAATTTACAACATTTTCCTTTATTTCAGAGCTTTGGTTATTTCCCATTTTGACTTTGACAGACCTTGGATGAGAAACACTAATTCCAGTGTATACTCACTGAGGTCATTGAAGTCTCAGGGAAACCAGGTTTTTCTCATGACTTACTGCTTTTAGGAATATTAACACTCAAGATAGGAGGATCCCCTCCCCAGTCCTCAGAGATAACGGGACTCCGGTGGCCACTAGACTGGAAGAGTGGACATTCAACCCTGATGGTCGTGAATTCCACCAGACAGCAATCTGATCCACACTCGGAGTCACGAGAGAAAGCAGGGTTATTACTACCAATGGTAGGACAGGAGATAGGGGTGTCTTAAATTTTACTTCCCCTGAGCCTTGGGGGACAGAAATAACCATAAGCAAAGGCAATGGTGAGGCTAGACCTGAAGTAAACATAAACAAAGGCAAGTTCTGTTTATAAATACCATTACTATAGCAAGCATAAACAACCGTGTGGCTAGACCTGAAGTAACCATGGACAAAGGTAAATTCAGTTTATAATTATCATTACAGTAGTAGTTCTAGGCTAAATCCACCCAGTTATAGCAATTTCAGATATTATCCTTCTGCTGTTTTATAATATAAAGGCATCTTTATAATGATTTTAACTCTTAGTTACATTTTCTAGTAAGTTTTTACTTTAGAGCAAATTGGGCACTTTCGTTGATTAACTAAGCAACTAAAACTTTTTTATTAGTGACAAATTTGCTAAGCTTTTCTGCTTTTCCAGTAGTTGAATTAATTCCACTTGGGATTTCTTTTATACATCAAATTCAATTACAAGGTAGTATTGACATTTAAAGATTCAATTTTAGGTTACATTTCACTGTTTTCCAATTAATAACAAATCTGATTTATGAGTTCCTAGGCACGAGCAGACTAACAAAGTTAAAGCAAACACACATTAAAACAGAAGAGAGAATTTTACACACTTAGCTTAGCTTAGGGAAAGACCTGCCTTTACAATCACCTAGACACAAATCTCCCAGTGTCCATCCAGGGCAGAAATTTTGTGCAGGAACCCCCAGCTTTGTTCCTCCAGGAAAATCCCTGCTCAGCTGCTAAGTATGGAGCTAAGGGGTCTAGAGAAGCCCTGCTCCCAATGAGACATGAATTGGGGCTACTCTGGGGTCTGCATCTCATTAGTTACTTCTTGCAAAGGGTAAAACCCTGTGAGCGTTTTTTTGCTGGAAGGATTGGAGTGTTACAAGGGAATAGGCAAGGAGGTAGGAATAACTAGGAACCTTTTAATCTTAATTGATGGCATATGAGTAGGTTCCTTATTCTACGGGGAAGAGGTTTAATAAATGGCCTTGATCTTGATTCCCCATTTATTAAGCACAACCGAGGCTAGGAAGGTCTGGAATGCAGGCTAGGACCAAGTAATTGGCTCCCACGTTAATTAAGAACTTAACAATCTTACCTGCCATGTCAAAGGTCACCCGAGGCCTCCTGGTTGATGGTTCACCCATGGCTTCAGGCCCCTTCTGTCTTCCCCTGGGGCAAAGCCCCAGTGGTCCACGTGGTGAGGCAGCTTGGGGCCTGACATGGAGCCTGGATTCAGGTAATCCTGAGGTGACCAGTGCCTTTAACGGTGGCAGTTAAAAGGTGAGCCTGTCCCAGACTTTGCACCCACCCCTCCTTATCTTCTCCATCTTTGTGGCATGGTCTAGATTGTTGAAAACTAAGAAAGCTGTTTCTAAAAGGGAGTTAATGGAGGTTTGGAGGCCCAGGGAAAGTTACTGCAGCTTTCTATGGATATCCGAGGCAGACTGGACTTCTTAGAAGGATCTGTTCTTCTCTAGAGTTAGGATCTTACCAGAGGGTTTTTTTTTGTTGTTTGTTTGTTTGTTTTTTCCTCTACCAGCTTTCTTTGAAATAAGGCTGGGTTTCTAGGTTCTACCTCTGAGTAATTTCCTTGAGTTTGTTTAAAATTGACTGGTTTAGTAGTACGTTTCTTCATTCTTTTAAAGACACATGACCACATGGTCTCTGGCCCTCAGATCTGTCAGTCCTCTCCTTCTCTCTTACACAGGTTTAACTGGAATTCAGGGTCCCATGCAGAGACCACTTGGCCATACTATGGCCACATGGTATGGCAGGAAAAAATTAGCCTTTCTTTTTAGACCATCAGTAGGCAGGCTGTCCCAATTAGAAGCCACCCATTATCCTAGGGCAGGATATACATTTTTGTCAGACTGGGTGGCATCCTACCACTAGAGCTGGTTGAATGGATTGCTCACCGAGCCAGCATCCTGGAGGTCAGGAGCCCTGCTTGCTGTCCCCATGTTCTGGGGATCGGGAGCCTTATGTCTCTGGATGTCCCCAGTGCCACAGAGGTCTTGGGAGCCATCTGGGTCCTATTCTTAGCTCCCAAACCAGGCTTTCCCACTAGTAAAGGGACTGGCTAGGGAGCTTTCTTTTGCCTACTTTGCAAAGGTCTTAGGAGACAGCCATGTGCAAGCTCATCTCATGGCCACTCCCTGGGTCCGAGTTCCACAGTTAAACCTGACATTAAAAGGCAATTAAGAAGCAGAGACTGTTCTGTGGCTTACAAGCAAACAGCCTCGGGGGCTCCAGGGGTAATGGATTAAGAGGAACTTCAGGGCCTCCTAGGAGATGAGTAAGGAACAAACTTCCTGGCACAGTCCAGAGTGAGAGTCCTGGGGCTTGGGGCCTCACTAATAAAACAAAAGAGGGCACAGACAGGTTTTAATTAAAAACTAACCAGTCTCCAGTGGGTGTTGGGGAGTGCCACTTGCCTCTGTCTCCTGGCTTGGCTCGCCAAATAATATTACCAGATGGCTCTGAGCTCTGGGCTTCTAGGTTCTTGGCTTATGCTGCATAAAAGAATTTAAGGACATGCCATAGGCTAGGCAAGGGAGTAAAGAGTCTATTAAGAAGCAAGAAAAAGAGAAAACTACATGGTCCATGGCGAGGCATGGACCGCAGGCCTACTGTAGCATGAGTTGTGTGCGTAGGACCCCAGGTCAGGGTTTTTTAAAGTCTGTTTGCTGTTCTGATTGGTTACCCCACCTGTCATTTCTCAGGGGGCCAATGGAGACTTTTTGAGGGTATCCAGGCCTTTCCCTTGACCCGAGCGGGATTCTCATTCCAAATGAGATTCTTGTTCCAAATGAAATTCTCATTCCAGGGTCTCACGGGATCCCTCAAGGGGTTTCCAGGTGGGGTCTCACAGTCTTGTGGTCTGTCAGCCATGTTTTCTGTCAGCCATGTGGTCTGTCGGCCATGTTGTCTGCTGGGTCTTCATCTGTGACACAACTCTTCTCTTTCCCTATGCTAACCTGCCTCACATGTATATATAATTCTAATCAATATGTTACTTAGCTGTGCCTGTTTTTGAACTTTATATGAATGGAATCATACTCCTTACTCTAGAGTCAGATTACCTGGTTTCAAATCTGGCCCCTCCCCTTACTAGTTTTGTGACCTTTCTATGCCTCAGTTTCTGAAACTGTAAAGTGAGGTGTACCTAATAGTTACATCATTGAATGGTTTGGAGAATTAAGTGAACTGTCTTCTAATTTTATTTTATAATTTGTAAGTACCTGTTCCAATGATGTTTTTTAAAAGTGCTTGTTAAATAAAATAAACCATGTAACCTTTTAGTTAAACCCAAGGGTGTAGTGCATTCATTTTCATTTCTCTACAACCTTCTAGTGTACTATAAATTATTTATCCAGTTATTCCCCATGGCTATTTTAGTTGTTTCTAGATTGAGGCCAATGAATAATGCCTCCAAGAATTTTGCATGTCTCCTTGTGCACGTGTACAAGTGTTTCTCTAAAGTATATACCTAAGAGTATATATTTATGCACATATTCAAATTTACTGCAAATTTGATTTTCAGTTTGCACATTCATGAATATTGAATCAGCAGACTTAAGAGGATGTGAGGCAGTATCTTGTATTTTTTACTTGAATTTCTCTGATTGCTGAGATGGTTAAGCACATTTTCATACATTTATTGGCCATTTGTGTTTCCTTTTTAAGTAAGACTTCTTCACATCTTTGGATCATTTTTCTATTTATAATTTTAATCTTTTTTTCTGAGTAATTTGTAAGAATTCCTTATGTAATCTGCATCCTAATTATTTGTCAATTTTATTTGAGCAAATAACTTTTACCAGATGTTTGCTTATCTTCACTCTTTGATGTTGTGCTTTTTTTTTTTAACCTGGCAAAAAATTTTTTAGCATTTTATTTTGATATGATTGCAGATTCATTGACAGTGTGTTTTGGTGAACAAAAGTTCTTAATTTTAATGTAGTCAAATTTAACAGTCTTTTCCTTTTTGGTTAGTGTTTATATTTTGTATTGAGGTAAAATTCCTATAACAAAATTTACCATTTAAAAGTGTACAATTCAGTGGTATTTACTACATTCACAATGTTGTACAACCACCATCACATCTAGTTTCAAAACATTTTCATCATCCCAAAAGAAAACTCCATACCCATTAAGCAGTCAGTCCTCTTTCCTCTTTCCTTCTTGCACCTAGCAACCACCATTTTGCACTGTTTCTATCAATTTATCTATTGTAGTTATTTCATATAAATGGGATCATATACTATGTGGCCTTTTGTGTCCAGCTCCATTAACTAAGCATAATGTTTTCAATGGTCATCCATGTAGCATGTACCCCTACTTCATTCCTTTTCAAGGCGGAATGATATTTCATTGTATGGATACACGACATTTTGTTTATCCAGTCATCTATTGATGTGCAATTGAGTTGTGGGTTAGGGCTTTTATGAGTGTTATTTAAGGTCATGAATGAATACCCTCTCCTATATTATCTTCTATAATCTTTATGATTTTGCCTCTTATATTTAGGTCTTTAATCCACCTAGATATCTTTTATGAGTAAGATGTGAGATATTTTTCTTAATACACATTTTTCCTGGAGCTATTTATGGGAAAGTTTCTCCTTTCTCCACTGATCTCCACCTCTGTCACAGATCAAGTGTCTGTAAATGTGTGGGTCCGTCCTGAAGTCCAGAATCATATATTTCTTTTCTCTTACATTTTTATCTGTTTGATGCTGGTATATAGAAATTCAATTAAATTTTATATATTGATTTCAAGCTGACAACCTTGTTAAATTCCCTCATTATTAACAATTTGGCTATAAATTATTTTAGGTTTTGGATATCAATAGTCATTTACAAATAGTGATAGTTTTATGTCTTTCCAATCCCAATGCTTCTTAACTCATTTTATTTCTTTTTCTGGCCTCACTGCCATGGTTAGCACCTGCAGGACAGTGGCAACAAGAAGTGCCAATAATGGACATACTTTTTTCTTTTCTGAAATGCTTCTGCTATATCAAGTATACTCGCTGTATTTTGTGTATCTGAGTGTGCACAGGTGTATTGTCTAAAAAGTTGAGGAAAATCCTCGCAATCCCTAGCATATTAAAAGCTTTTATGAAGAATGGTTGTTAAACTTTATAGAATACTTCTTCTGTAACTATTGTGATGATAATACAGTTTTTCTACATTAAATTTTAAATGTGGATTAAATATTTTAATTTTGAACCAAACTGTTTTCCTGTGATACAACTTGATCATGATATATGACCTTAATTATGCTTTGCAGGATTTAGTTTGCTAATTCTCATTTAGGAATTTTGATTCTTTATTCAAGGGGAGAGTCAGCCTATAATTTCCTTTCTTGTGAGTGTGTGTGTGTGTGTACTCTTCTTATCTGAATTTGGTGTTAAGAATATACTATTTTCATAGACGCTAAGGAGCGTGCACTCTTTTTATACTTTCTGAAACATATATATATAAGATCAAAATTATGTTCTTGAATTTTCTTTTAGGACTATTTTGGTCTAGCAATACAATTTCATCTGTTGCTCTGTGACCAGAGATGTTCTATTTCTTGCTATATAAACCACACAGATTTCTATTTCAGATTTGTAATTTATATTTTTCTAGAGAACTATCTACTTCACCTGTGTTTCAAGATTTATAGTCATAAGGTTGTTAACAATATTTCAAAATATCTGCCTTATGGGAAAAAAAGAAAAAATCTGCTGTATGTATTATTTTGTTCATTTATTCTTTCCTAATACTATTCAGGATACCTTTTATCTTTTTATCAGTCTTGACAGAGTTTGCCAATTATATTAATTATTGTAATTTTGTCTTTGTTGATACTATTTACTATATTTTTGTCTTCTAGTTTAATTTCTTTCTGCCTTTACAATTATATCTCTAAGTTTATTGTGTTGTTCTTTTTCTAATTTGTTAAATTAGATACTATTTCATTATTTTTTAACTTTTCTTCATTTTAATAAGCATTTAAGACTATTAATTATCCTTACAAGCTCTGATAAGTAGTATTTATATAGTCCTTCTGTTCTAAGAATTATATTACCTAATTTCCATTAGAATAATTATTTTTATCTTCTAAAAGTTTGGAGTTATTTTAATTACCCTTTTGTTATTATTTTCTTCTTAACTGTACTGTAAACAGAGAATTTCATTCTATCTTGATTTTTCAAATCCCAATAATTAGTTATTTTATTGTTCTTATATCAAGCTTCAGTTATGTTTAGCTTTTCCTTTGCTCACCATTCTGCTTGTATCTCAGTCATTGCTGGGATGCTTTTCGTTCTTTGACTTGCTTTAGTGAGTGTCTCTAGAACACCAAAGATAAAGAGATGATATTAAAAGTAGAGGAAAGAAAACCCAGATCACCTACAAAGGAATGACAGTCAGAATGACAGCTGACCCAATAGTAACAGTGAAAGTCAGAAGACATTGGGATGACATCTTCAAAATGCTAATAGGAAATAACTACCAAATTAAAAGTTTATATCTCAGTGAAACTATCTTTCAAGAATAAGATAAAGTAAAAGCATTTCAAATAAATAAAAACTGAGAAAATTTACTACCAATAAAGACACTATTTAAAAAGATAAAAAGGTGATTTTCATGAAGTAATGAAAGACATAAATTTTCCAATTCAGAATTTGAAAAATCATTAGCAAGATAAATAAAAATCAATCCATAAAGTGACAGTAGGGACTGGCTTCTTTTACCCAGATCAGCCTGCAACCCTAGCCTAGGCTTCAGTCCCACCTCCAGCAGGGAGGAAGATGATGAGCCCTGCACCAGCCTCTCCGGGTAACTGCAGGTACATTTGGCTAAGACTAACTGAATAGTTGGAAGTCTACTGGGGCAACTGCAATCATTTTGAACCCACATGGCATAGATTGCTGTTCACATCTGAAGCTCCAATCCTGCCCCAGGTAAGGGAGAAAGGGGCATGAAACATCATTAGTCTCTCTGGGCAACTACAGTCTAGGCCTGCACAACTTGGATTATTACACACAGCTGTGGCTCTGTCCCTATCCCGGGCAAAGGAGAAAACAGGGAGAAGCTTCATTGGTCCCTGGGGAAATGAGGGCAGCTTGAGCCTCCACAGCTTACAGCACCAACTACATCCTTGGCTCCTACTACACAACCAGCAAGGGAGAAAAGGGCAAGAAAGCCCTAAATTAAAGAGAGAAACCACACCCAGAATAAATACATCTAGTAAACCAGATGCCAAGACACCAATAAAAAATTACAATCCACACCAAGAAACAGGAAGATATGGCCCAGTTAAAGGAACAAGGTAAGCCTCCAGATGAAATAAAGGAGTTGAGACAACTAACCATAGATTTTCAAACAAATCTCCTTAATAAGCTCAGTGAGATGGCTAAAGAGATTAAGGATCTTAAGAAGACATTGGATGAGCACAAAGAAGAATTTGAAAGCATAAGTAGAAAAATAACAGGTCTTACAGTAATGAAAGGTGCAATAAATGAAATAAAAAATACACTGGAATCATATAATAGCAGATTTGAGGAGGCAGAAGAAAGGATTGGTGAGCTTGAAGAAATGGCCTCTGAACACGATCATACAAAAGAAAAGATGAAGAAAAGAATCAAAAAAATTGAACAAGTTCTCAGGGAACTAAATGACAGCAAGAGACATGCAAACATATGTGTCATGGGTGTCCCAGAAGGAGAAGAGAAGGGAAATGAGGCAGAAGGAATATTTGAAGAAATAGTGGTAGAAAATTTCCCAACCCTATTGAAATACATAGATATCCATGTCCAAGAAGCACAACATACTCCCATTCAAATAAATCCAAATAGACCAACTCTGAGACACATACTATCAGAATGTCAAATGCCAAAGACAAAGAGAGAATTCTGAGAGCACCAAGGAAAAGGCAATGCATAACATATAAGGGATATCCAATAAGATTAAGTGCCAATTTCTCATCAGAAATCATGGAGGCAAGAAGACAGTGGTATGAGATATTTAAGATACTGCAAGAGAAAAACTTCCAGCCAAGAGTCTTATATCCGGCAAGATTGTCTTTGAAAAATGAGGGCGAGTTTAGAATATTCACAGATAAACAGAAACTGAGAGAGTTTGTAACCAAAAAAACAGCTTTGCAGGAAATCTTAAAGGGTGTGCTACAGTCTGAAAAGAAAAGACAGGACAGAGAGACTTGGAAGAGTCTAGATACAAAGATTATATCAGTAAAAGTAACTAAAAGTGTCAAAAGAGAGGTGAAAATGAAATAATACAGATAAAACCCAAATTTTTGGAATAAACTTAAACAACGATATAAAGTACTTGTATTCAGAAAACTACAACTCATTGTTAAAAGAAATTTAAAAAGACCTAAATAATTGGAAGAACATTCTATGCTCACATATTGGAAGACTATCATTAAGATGTCAATTCTATTCAAATTGATATGCAGATTCAAAGCAATCCTGATAAAAATTCCACCAGCATTTTTTAAACAAATGGAAAATACGATTAACAAATTTATCCGAAAGGGTAAGAGGCCCCGAATAGCCAGAAATATCTTACAAAGGAAAAGTGAAGTTGGAGGACTCTCACAGACTTTAAATCGTATTACCTAGCTACAGTGGTAAAAACAGCATGGTACTGGCATAAAGACAGACACACAGACCAAAGGAACCAAGTCGATGGTTCAGAAACAGACCCTCACATCTATGGTCAAGTGATTTTCAACAAGCCTGTCAAACCCACCCAGCTTAGGCAGAACAGTCCATTCAACAAATGGTGCGGAGAGAACTGGATATCCATAGCCAAAAGAAGGAAAAAGGATCCCTATCTCATACCTTATACAAAAATTAACTCAAAATGGATCAAAAACCTGAATATAAAAGCAAGAACCATAAAGCTTCTAGAATAAAATGTAGGAAAATATCTTCAAGATTTGGTGGTAGGTGGTGGATTCTTAAAGGATATAAGAGGAGGATTGAGATGGACTATTGATGCTAAATGTATGCAGAAGTTTTAATTAACTTTACTGTAAAACTGTGGAAATGTATAGAGTTGATGGTAAAACATTATATTGAGTAACAGCTGGTTTATAAATCAGAATGTGGCTGAAAAGGGTAGTCTAGGTATGTAAATGCCAATTGAAAGAAAGCTAGCGAATAATCTAGGGACTGAATAACACAGTAAACCCAGAGGTGGATGAGAATTGTGGTTGATGGTACAGATGCAAGAGTGTCCTTTGTGAGCTAGAGCAAATGTATGTCACTATTGCAGGGTGGTGAGAATGTGGAGAGGCATGGGAAAAATACAACTGGAGTGACTTATGGGCTGTGGTTAACAGTAATAATGTAATATTCATGCATCTATGCCAAAGATGTACTGTGTTGATAATGGGAGAGTATGGGAAAAGTGTGCCAAATGTACACTATGGACCTGTTAATAGTCTGATGATATAATCTCATAATCTGTAACAAATGTTCTACCACAGTGTGGTGTGTTGATAAAGAAGTGTTGTAAGGGAATTCTGCACATGTGTGTGATTGCTTTTTAAGTTTACAACTTCTGTCATAAAAATATATTTTAAAAATAATAATTGGGTGAGTTGGGGAAAAAATACACCAAATGTAAGATAAGGACTATAGTAGTAAGATTTTGACAATATTCTTTCATAATTTGTAACAAATGTCTCCCAACAATGCAAGCTGTTGGTGGTGGGTTGATGTATGGGACCCCTGTATGATGTTATGCATGTTTGCTTTGTAAGTTCACAACTTTTACTATATACTTATTGTTTATGTATGTTCATGTATAAATGATATAGTAATAATAA
>JAQZBX010046834.1:0-13422 GCA_029593785.1 Cabassous unicinctus | reverse complement strand
GAAACACATAAGCATATGTGTTATTGGTGTTCCAAAAGAAGGAGAGAATGGAAAAGGGACAGAAAGAATATTTGAGGAAACAATGACCAAAAACTTCCCAACCCTTATGAAACACATGAATATCAATATCCAAGAAGGACAATGCACCCCAAACAGAACAAATCCGAATAGACCTACCCCAAGACACCCACTATTCAGAATGACAGATATCAGAGGTAAAGAGAGGATTCTAAAAGCAGCAAAAGAAAAGCATTACATACAAGGGAACCTCAATAAGAGTAAGTGCCAACCTCTCATAAGAAACCACGGAGGCAAGAAGAAAGTGGTATGATGTATTTAAGGTACTGAAAGAGAAAAATTGCGTCACAAATTCTGTAACTGGCAAAACTGTCCTTCAAAAATGAGGGCAAGCTTAAAGTCTTCACAGACAAATTTAAAATAAAAATTCTAATAATGTGTTCTCCTTTTTGTGAATATTTTATACATACTATAATAGGATAGACCTAACTTTCTTTTCATTGTTGAATATGTATTCTCCATCCACTTACACGCTCTTCTTAGATTTAGTTTTGCCTTCCCTTGGAATGAGGACACAATCATGTAAAATCAGCGAGGACTACTGGCATAGCAGATGGCCTTGAAATAGTTTCACCTGGACAAGATACATTTGTCTCTATACATCAGACATATAACCTTATCCTCATTATCACATTTTACCTGGATTAACTAGCTTAATTACTGTCATATTACCACCGTGCTCTAATAAATTGTATTAACTAGCTCAGTCACAGATATCCCAAAGGATTTTGGAATACCCCCCAAACAATTATACATAAACGTGAAAAGGAAAGTTACCTTTCTCATCGGGAAGAGATGGTATGCTATCACTTCGTAGAGAATCATCTGCAGCAGTCTGAACCTGTTCATCAATAGAACTTTCCATCTTTTCACCATGAAGAAGTTTCTTCTCATTTTCCTTAGAAGATAGAACTGAAGGACTTTCTTGACGACTGCTACCACTACTACCCCTGCTCATAGATATAATGAAATAAATTTTAAAAAAGCAATAAGATAAGGATCTGAACTTCAAAGTAAATTTATTTGACCAAGGGATTATATTTTATAATCAAGATATTAAATGAAAGATATAAAACATACAAAGCTAAATATTTAAGTCTGAGAATTCACCATTTTGAAAAAGAGTAGGAGAGAGGAAGGTTTAATTTTGAAATAAACAGTCATGATGAGCAACCACAGTTCTCAAGCTATCATTTAAAAATCATGCTTCTGGGAGAGAGGATTTTTATTCACTGTTTCCACTATCTTTTTTTTTCATTAATGTCACAATTTAACACAGTGTGCATTCATCCTAACTGCTCCACAGGGACTATTCTTGCGAAACTCTATCTAAACCTCTAATTGCCATACCCAATGGCTAGTTTATTTCTCTGCAATGGTAGACAGTTCTGACCTCTATTTCCTATAAAAGTCCTACTTGCTAAAGCAAAGGTAGTAAAATGTTAACATTAGGGAGATGTGGATGAAAGACACTCAGGAATTTTGTACTACTCTTGTAACTTTTCTGTAAGGCTTAAATTATGTCAACATTAAATATTAAAGAAAGTATCTCAACTCCCATCTAGTTTATGACTCTACTCTCTACTGCTTCTTTTCCCATCTCCCTAACAAGTTTTCCTGAGTTTCTTTTACTTACTTTAAATTTTTCTCTTTCCTTAAAATGGTGTTCCCTAGGGTTTTCATTTTGGTCTCTTTCTCTTTTTATGCCATATACTTCCCTAGGGCAACCTTTGGCAACTCCTTAACTTCAATAACTATCATTTAGACCAAGCCTCAAATCTCTATTACTAGTTCTGTCCCTTTCCCTGACTTTAGGCCTCATGTATCCAAATGTCTAGTTAACTTACCTTTTTAGCTATCCTTCAGGCAACTCAAACTAAACATATATTCTAGCTGAATGAATTTAAAAAGTTTATTAGGAGCCTATCATGAACGAAAGTTTGGGATCCTCTTCATATAGTATTTTCACTTCTGAAATGCCCTTCTTTCCCTGTCTTCCTAATGAACAGTTCCCAGACTCAGTTCAAGTGTTATTTCTGTGAGGTCCTCCTGGACCTCTCCCACAACAAAAAAGTGCTAAGTTACTTCTGTCTCTGTTTTCACATTGTTTCTTGTGCACATTTCTATAATAGTACTATCAAAGTAGAATGTACATGTTTGGTTTAATAAATGTTTTTAAAAGGATAAATCTTCTAATAAAGCTATGAATTAAAAGATATGACGCAGCAAATAACAAGGGCTTTGGAGTCAGAAGGACATGGGGTTGAATCCCAATCAAACACTTCTTAGTTATGTGCAAATCATTCATTTAATGAAAATGCAGTAGACTATCTACTGTGTGCTAGGCATGTTGTTAAATATTGAGATATAAGTAAGACATGGTTCCCGCTATAACAAGTATTGGTGAGGATGTGGAGAAATTGCAGCCCTTGGTGCAGTTGCTTTGGAAAACAGTTTGGCAAATCCTCATAAAGCTAAAAGTTAAACATAGAATTACCATATGACCCAGCAATCCCACTCCTGGGTATGTACCCAAGAGAAATAAAAACATGTCCACACAAAAACATACATATGCATGTTCACAGCAGCATTATTCTTAGTAGCCAAAAAGCAGAAAGAACCCAAATGTCCATTAACTGATGAGTGAATAAATATGGTATACAATGGAAATAATTCAGCCATAAAAAGAAACGAAGTTCTGATACATACTACAACATGGATGAACCCTGAAAATATCCTAAGCAAAAGAAGCTCAACACAAAAAGTCAATATTGTATGATTCCATTGATAGGAAATGTTTAGAAGAGGCAAATTCAGAGGCAGAAAGTACATTAGTGGTTTCCAGGGGTGAGCTGGGGTGGGGTGGGATAGAGGGAATGAGAAATGACTGCTAATAGGCATAGGGTTTCTTTTTGGGGTTAGGCAGTTATTCAGCAGTAATCAAGGAACATCTTTGTGAACATACTAAAAACCAATGCACTGTATACTTTAAAAGGATGAACTTTATGGTAAAAAAAAAAAAATCTGTTATTAAAAATTTAAATGTACACATAAAATAAGACACAGTGTCTGCCCTGTAAAGGGAGAAGGATTATAGAGGCTAGTAAGGGCTGTAATAGTTAATATACAGGGTGCTGTGGAGAACATAGCAAGTCTCTAAATCAGGCTAGGGGTAGGATCTGATTCTTGAAAGCCAAGTAAAAGTAAATTAAATTAAATTAGGGGGTGTGTGATGAGAAAGAAGAAACAGCATATGTAACAGCACAGAAAGTAAAGAGTAGATAGTTTTCTTATAGAACTCTAAGTAGTCAGAATTAGTGGAATATTGATAAAAGGAGGGAATGACAAGAGAAAGGACTGGAAATGTAGCAAAGGCTCATTTATAAAGGGACTTTATCTTGAATGCTCTGAGGGATTATTGAAGATTTTTAAACAGAGAAATAACCCAACTGGCTGCAAATTTTAGAATAATCACTCTGGTTATCATGTGGCTAATGACTAGAATGAGAAAGATTAGAGCACAGGGAGACATATTGGGAGTACCCTGCAATAGTCTGGATGCTGGCCTAAAAAAATGTTAATGAAGGCAAATTATTTAACCTTTCTGAGCTTCAGTTTTGTCATCTGCAAAACAGGGTTTCTACCACCTACCATCATAGTATTCTTAAGAGGAGTAAATGAAATAACATCTGTCAAAAATCTAGCAGAGGGGAGGCAGATGTGGTTCAAGTGATTGAGCTTCCGCCTACCACATGGGAAGTCCCTGGTTTACTTCCCAGTGCCTCCTAAAGAAGACAGCAACCTGGCATGATGGGCAGGTGTGGCAAGTTGATGCAACAAGAGACACAAGAAGAAAAATATAATGAGAGATACAATAAAGCAGGGAGCGGAGGTTGCCGGTTCCTCCTAAAGAGGAAAAGCAAGACAGTGAGCTGATGCCATGACCTGACGCAACAGGCAGGTGTGGCAAGCTGACGCAACAAGAGACACAAGAAGAAAAACACGAGACACAACAAAGCAGGGAATGGAGGTGGCTCAAGCAATTAGGCACCTCCCTCCCATACTGGAGGTACCAGTTTCGGTTTCTGGCATCTCCTAAAGAAACAAGGAAGATGAACAGACACAGCAAGTGCAAACAATGAGGAGATGGGGAGAAATAAATAAAATAAATCTTAAAAAAAAATCTAGCAGAGGCAATCAAGATGATGGAATGAGACGCTTTGGAGCTCCATCCCCCCCAGCTTTGAACCAGCAAAGAACTGGTAGAAACATCTTCCTAAAAGCTCCAGAAAACAAAGGACTGTAGTAACAGGGCAAGTGCTGAATCAAGGAAAAAGTCACTTAAAAGCAGCAGGATCTCATGATTCCCTTGCTGGCCCCTCCCACATTCCTCATGGGCTCCACATGGAGGCAGCCAGTGCAACCCCTTGGGAATATCTGGTCATAGTTTTGGAGGGAGCAGTGGAACACTCCTGCCCATACTGGGAGCATGTCTGTCTGGCCCAGTCTATCTGGTGGTTGCCTGAGGGACTCTGTCTCAGAACTTGTCATGTGTGTAGAGGCCATTCAAAGAGCTCTCCTACAAAATGCTGTGGAAGAACAGTCAAGTTATGCTGCTTGGGGCAAGGGATTGGTGGCTGTAGGACATAGAATAGTACCCAGGAGGGTGAGGAAATTGTTTCCTAGTGAAGAGGGGACAATGGAAATTTCTAGGGTCACACACGCATGTCTAAGACAAGACCCATGTGCAGAAAGGATCATAGCAGCCCCTACACATGGCCAAGAATTGTTCTCTAAACTCACTGCAATGGATAAGGCTTGAAGGAAAGCACTTGAACAAGTCAATCTGCAAAGACTGGGGAAAATGTTTCCTTTTTATCCTTCTGCTTTTTTTGCTGTTGTTGTCAGCTTCTGGTAATCAAGGAAAGTTCTGTCATAGCATTAGCTGGATAGTAGCTTAAGGTACAGATGCCCCAGAGTCTAAATTCCAGCAATAACACATAAAAATATCAAAATTCCCAGGTTTAATCAAAAGGTTACAAAACATACAAAGAAACAGGAAGCCATGGCCCAGAAACAAGAGAAGATTAAAACATTAGAAACCACCAATGAGGAGGACCAGACCTGGGACATACCAGACAAAGTCTTTAAAAAAATGGTCCTAAATAGGCTCAAAGAGTTAAAAGAAAAACACGGACAAAGAGCTAAATAAAATCAGGAAAACAACAGATGAACACACAGAAAATATCAATAGAAATGTAAATTATGAAAATGAACCTAAAAGAGCTAAAGACCACAGTAAGGGAAATAAAAAAATCCTCTAGAGGCGTTCAACAGCAGATTGGAGCTGGCAGAAGAAACAATCAGTGAACTTAAAGATAAGACAAAGTCATTCACTATGAGGAGCAAAAAGAAGAATGAAAAAAAAGTAAACAGTCTGAGGATCCTGGGGGACACCATTAAGCATATCAATATATGAACTGTGCAAACCCTAGAAGGAGAAGAGAGAAAGGGGCTGAGAGTATATTCAAAGAAATAATAGCTGAAAACTTCCCAAAATAACAAAAGACATGAATATATACATCCAGGATGCTTGAGGAACTCCTAAAAGGATAAATCCAGACAGACCCAACACAGTGGCATATTATAATCAAATTGTCAAATGCCAGAGATAAAGAGAGAAGTAATGTGTCAGATATAAGGGAGCTTCAATAAGATTAAATGTCAATTTCCCATCAGAGACCATGGAGGCAAGAAGGCAGTGGAATGACATATTTAAAGTGCTGAAAGCAAAAAACTGCCAATTAATTCTATATCTGGCAAAAGTGTCTTTCAAAAATGTGGAGGATTAAGACATTCTTAGATAAACAAAAGCTGAGGGAGTTCATCGCCACTAGTCTGGCCCTACAGGAGATGCTAAAGAGAGTTCTACAGGTTGAAAGTAAAAGGGCACTAGACAACAGATGGAAGCCACATGAATAAATAAACATCTCAATGAGGGTAACAACATGGGTAAATATAAATAGTAGTACTAGGGTAGTTTTGGTTTGTAACTCCACTTCTTTACTTCCTACAGAAGCTAAAAGGCAAATGCATAAAATTAATGATAATCAATGATTTTGGACTTATAATGTATGAACAAGCAATTTGTGACAAGAACTACATATAAGTTGGGGGAGGGGAGTACAGGCATACCTTGGAGATATTGTGGCTTTAGTTCCAGATTACCTCAATAAAGCAAATACTGCAATAAAACTAGTCACACAAATTTTTTGGTTTCCCAGTGCATATAAAAGTTATATTTACACTATACTATAGTAATTGTGCAATGGCACTCTGTCTAAAAAAAAAACAAAGTACATACCTTAATTGAAAAATACCGCTAAAAAATGCTAACCATCATCTGAGCCTTCAGCAAGTCATAATTATTTACTGGTGGAGGGTCTTGCCTCTATGTTGATGGCTGCTGACTCATCAGGGTGGGGGCTGCTGAAGGTTTACATAACTGTGGCAATTTCTTAAAATAAGACAGGAATGAAATCTGCTGCATTGATTGACTCTTCCTTTCACAAAATATTTCTCTGTAGCATGCGATGCTGTTTGATAGTATACCCACATAGAATTTCTTTCAAAATTGGAGTCAATCCTCTCAAACCCTGACACTGCTTTATTAACTAAGTTGATGTAATATTCTAAGTCCTTTGCTGTCACTTCAACAATGTTCACAGCATCTTCACCAGGAGTAGATTCCTTCTAAAGAAATCACTTTCTTTGCTCATCCATAAGAAGCAACTCCTCATCCATTAAAGTTTTATCATGAGATTGCAGCAATTCAGTCACATCTTCAGGCTCCCCTCCTTATGCTAGTTCTCTTGCTATTTCCACCACATCTGCAGTTACTTCTTCCCCTGAAGTCTTGAACCCTTCAAAGTAATCAATGATGGTTGGAATCAACTTCTCCAAACTCCTGTTAATGTTGATATTTTGACCTTCTCTCATGAATCATGAATGTTTTAAATGGCATCTAGAATGGTTAATTCTTTCCAGAAGGTTATCAATTGACTTCGTGCAGATCCACCTGAGGAATCAACATCTGTGGCAGCTAAAGCCTTATGAAATGCATTTCTTAAATAATAAGACTTGAGTCAAATGACTCCTTGATCTATGGGTTGCAGAATGGATGTTATGTTAGTAGGCATGAAAACAGCATTAATCTTATTGTACATCTCCATCAGAGCTCTTGGGTAAGCTGGTGCATTGTCAATGAGCAGTAATATTTTAAAAAGAATCTATCTTTCTGAACAGTAGGTCTCAACAGGGCGCTTATTCTGTAAATCATGTTGTAAATAACGTGCAGTCATCCAGGCTTTTTTGTTCCATTTATAGAGGACAGGCAGAATAGATTTAGCATAATTCCTAAGAACCCTAGGATTTTTGGAACAGTAAATGAGCACTGGCTTTAACTTAAAAGTCACCAATTGCATTAGCCCCTAACAAGAGAATCAACCTGTCCTTTGAAGCTTTGAAGCCAGGCAATGACTTCTTTCTAGCTATGAAAATTTTAGATGGCATCTTCTTCCTAGAAGGCTGTTTTGCCTACATTGAAAATCTGTGCTTAGTGTAGCTATCTCTGTCAATGATCTTAGCTAGCTCTTCTGGATAACTTGCTGCTTCACCTTGCACTTTTTTTGTTATGGAGATTGCTTCTTTTCTTAAAATTCATGAACCAACCTCTGCTAAACTTCAAACTATTCTTCTGCAGCTCCTCACCTCTCTCAGCCTTCATAGAATTGAAGAAAGTTAGGACCTTGCTCTGGATTAGTGTTTGGCTTAAGGGAATGCTATGGTTGGTTTGATCTTATATCCAGACCACTAAAACTTTCTCCATATCAGCAATAAGGCTGTTTTGCTTTCTTATTCATGTGTTCACTGGAGTAGCATAGCAATTTAATTTCCTTCAAGAACTTTTTCTTTGCATTCACAATTTGGCTAAATGTTTGCCTCAAGAGGCCTAGCTTTTGGCCTATCTCAGCTTTCAACATGCCTCACTAAGCTTAACCATGTCTAGCTTTTGATTTAAAGTCAGAGACATGTGACTCTTCCTTTCACTTGAACACTTAGAGGCCACTGTAGGGTCACTAATTGGCCTAATTTCAATATTGTTATGTCTTAGGGAAAAGAGAGGCCTGAGGAGAGAGTAAGAGAAGGGGAACGGCCTGTCGGTGAAGCAGTCAGAATACACACATCATTTATCAATTAAGTTGGCCATCTTACATGGGTGTGGTTTGTGGTGCCCCAAAACAATTACAAGAGTAACATTAAAGACCACAGATCACCATAACAGATATACTAATAATGAAAAAGTTTAAATTGTTGTGAGAATTACCAAAATGAGGCACAGAGACAAGAAGTGAGTACATGCTGTTGGAAAAATGGCACTGACAGATTCGCTTGACACAGGGTTGCCACAAACCCTCAATTTGTAAAAAATGCAATATCAGCAAAGTGCACTAAATCTGGTAGTCCTGTACAGGTTACCAGGGGTGGGGGCAGGAGTAATGGGGAATTTGTGCATAAAATGTGTGGGTTTCTGTTTGGGGAAATGACAACAGAGATATCCGACCTCTAAGGTTGCAATGTAGCCTCTAAAACCTTCTAAGACCAGGACAGAATCATAATTGAAAATAATTGATGTTAATACTATACCAGGTAGCAATGACAACATAATCAATCTTCTTTTTTAATGATAAAAATTAGTACATGCAGTAATGTCAAGAAATATGGATGGTAACAAGGCAACAAGCAATAAACATGGGCTTCACAGCCAGAAAAAAAAAGTTCAATTCCTTGGTGTATATGTAATGGCACAGAAAATAAAAGTCGTGTGGTCCTTTTAGAGAACTGTAAGTAGTTAGAATTAGTGAAGTATGATAGGAGAGGGAAAGGCCAAGATACAGGGCTGGAGATAAGACAAAAAGCTCAACTATGAAGGTCATGACATATGTGACCTTGGATGAACTTCTTAACATTTCTGTGAGCCTCAGTTCCCTCACCCATGAAATGAAGAGAATACTATCCTGCCTTGAAAGGCTGTTATGAATATTAAATGAATGAAAAAGCAACTTATACAGTGTTTGTACAAAGTAGGCTCTCAAGGAATGGTAGCTATATTATTACATACATTAACTATTTCGTATATTGGCTAATATAATGGGGGAAGCCAGCATTTGAAGGACACTGTTCCATTTAGTTAAAAAAAAAAAAAAGGAGATTAAGAAATCAAAGAAAAACAATGTCAAGCCATATATCAAACTTTAATAAAGTATAATGATAAAGAAATCAAACTATTCTCTTCACCTTTGATCATGATTCTTGTATCTTGAAGACTCAGAATAACTATCATATGAAAGGGAATATTTCTGATGCCTTGAGTCAAGGGTTTCTTCTTTACTCTGAGAGAGTAAAACAGATTCACTTTTTCTATAAAGAAAACAAAATTTTGATCAAAATTTCAAAGTCTCTAATAAGAGAAAGTTTTAAAATAATGTTTAGCAGTAATATGAGATAAAATCTAGAGTGAATAGAAATTATGAAGTAATGGTTACAAATTATTTGAGAAAGTCAGTCAATCATAGAAAAGATGTATTAAAGAATATCTGCTTTTTTAAGAGAAATAAACACAAAATCACCACAAATATCAATGAATGTGGATAGAGATTTAAAATTTTAAATTTTGGGGTTTAGGCAGAAGGATTATATATAACTATTCTATTTCAAAACTTAATGTAGAAATGGAGGAATAATACCTCATAATAGTCCAAAGAGCATGGCATTTCTCATTAATAAATGCCAACAAAACCAACAATTAAACAAGAATTGCTGTGTACTATAAATGTAACAGCTTGAATTAATCATGAAAACTACCTCTAATTCCTTTTATTTATTTAGGGTTTATATTTTCAAATGCAATTTACCTACATACTCCAAAATCCTTAAGGGCTGCAAGGCCCTAACATGGTCTGATCCCTGCCATCATCTCATACCATTCTTCTTTGCTCTCTGCCTCTAGTCACATTAGTCTTAATTTTCTTAACTATGCCCTGCTCCTTACTTTAGGGCCTTTGCACGCATTCATCTGCCTGTCCCTTCCCTTCTTTACATCACTAATTCCTTCTCATCCATTAGAACTCATAAGCTTCACTTCCTCAGGAAAGCCTTCTTTAACCTCCCTCCACCCTGAGGCTAGTCAAATTCCTGTGTTATAGATCTTGTAGCTATGCATTCTGTTGATGTGCTTATTCACTTCATGAATAATTAATTCATGCCTATCTTCCCAATAGACTGTTAGCTCACAACCGTATTCCCAACACCCAGAATAGTAACTAGGACAGAGTAGATACTCATTACATAATTGAATGAATAAATATTAACCTATCTGTTTCATCTCTGGTCCTCAGTTGTTTCAAGAAGTCTGGAGGATGTTTCCGCTGGTGGTCATATAGTGCTGCTAGGGGAGTTCCTGAAGCAGTGATGGCATTTGAGATGTGGGTTCGAGTCAACTCTGCCATCTAAATATGAATACACACACCAAAGGCAAAAGTAAATACAGAAAGATAACGTCACAGAGCTGAAAGGGAGCATAGTGTCTTGGAAAGATCACTGGATTGAGAGCCAGCAAGTTCTGCCACCATCAGGTAAAAGACCTGGGCAAGTCATTTATTTAGCCTCTAAGTCTCAACAGCTTCATCTATAAAATGAAGAGTGGGAACACATGGTTTCTAAGGTTTCACCCAGCTATGACAATTTATGACTTAAGATTTTGCAGACAACCTTCAAGTCATATAGAGTAAGCCATAATAAGCCAAATTTAAACCAAATTCTTCCTTCAAGAATCAATCCAATGACTACTTCCTCTGCCTTTTCTGACCCAAAATGTGAAATACATTTGCCTACTCTTAATCCACTAATGCAATTGCTGCCTGTATCATTCATTTGATATATATTCAATCACTGCCTTGAAGTATTACTTTTACTGATGACTTAAAATGATTTTGAAATATTTGTCAATGTTGTCTATTAAACTGATTACAATCTTCTTGAGAAAATATTCTATTCTTATTTGCACATCTCTATAGTATACAGCATATAGTAGGTTCACAGATTTTAAATAATGGAATCAATTCATAAACAGATTAAATTTTGTTTGAAAAATCAAATATGTAACAGCTAAAATAAGCTGAAACTGTATCTATAGATTATGATCTTATATAGAGGATTATACATATCTCCATCCTATATGGGGATAGCAGTAAAGCTCTTTTTGGCTTTTTCTTTGGTAAAGGAAAAGACAAGATACTGATATCATTCTGGATAAAAATAAAACAACTTTATACAAAGCACATCAATGTCCACCTGGGGACAGGGTTGGTAAATGACTGCAAATGGGCATAGGGGAACTTTCTGGGGTGATGGAAATGTTCTATTTCTTAATTGTGTTCATGTTTACAGGGATATATATGTCAAACTCATTAAACTGTACACTTAAAATGGATGCATTTTATTGTTTGTGAATTATACATCAATAAAAGTGATATTTCAAAAAGCTTCCCAGAGAGCAGAAATTGAGAAACTTCTCCATCTTTTTTTCTGTGTTTATACCATTCACACATTCAACACACTCCAATGAATGGTGCCTCTTATTTTAATAGATATGACATTCTACTGAGAATTTCTAATTAAAAGTATACATTTACTAGCTATTAGAAACCTATTATACTAAGATCAAATTTATTCAGGTGGACTGAAAAGAATTAAAAAGAAAAAAGTTCTCAATGGCTCTTACCTCACAGATTTGACGTGCTGCATCTGTGGTGAGACGAGCTGCGTCTGTTTGCTGAGCGGCTATTTTACATGTTGCCTCCTGCAAGACTTCAGTTACTTCCCGTTGTGATTTAACCACCTGCTGTAAGGATTCTGCATGGACCTATAAACAAAAGGGGGTGAAAAGATGAACTTATGTAATATTTTAGTGCCCCCTCTCAAATTATTTTTAATTTAAAGTTTGTCTCACAGGTCAAATGCCATGTGAAAAAGCACTTGACTACTATTGGGATTTCTTGGTTTGAGTCTTAACTCCACTGCTCACTAGCTGATGAGGACAAATTACTATAAACTTTAGTTGCCACTTCCTTAAACTGGGGATAATAATTCTTTCTTACTTTTTAATGGGGTTGCTATAAGAATCAAATAACATGAAATTTTCCCATTAGTATAAAGCACAAAAACATTATTTAATCTCTTTTTAAATCATATATAATTAAAAGATCACTAAAGTGATTTCAAAGATTCAAATTTTAGATTTAAAGAATCAGTATCTGGGGAAGCAGTTGTGGCTCAAGCAGTTGGGCGCCCGCCTGATAAATGGGAGGTCTCGGGTTTGGTTCCCAGTGCCTCCTAAAAAGAAGATAAGCACACAACGAACAGACAGAGAGAGTAGCTAGTGAGTGCAAATGAAGGGGGTGGGGAGAGAAATAAACGAATCTTAAAAAAAAAAAAAAAAGAATCAGTATTTGTTGACAAATTCGTTACCTGAGCTGCTTTGTTACGTGTTTCTTCTAATTGTCTCTTGCTCTCTAAAGCCTCTTGTTCAGCCTTCAATTTCAAAAGGGCCAAGTCTCTTTCATGGCGTTGCTGCTGTGCCTTCAAAATAAAGAAATGTTCAAATATTAATTCTAAGACACTAAACTATTTTAACACAATGATGATAAAAATAATGCTTTTTTCCTAAAACAAATCATTTGAAGCAACCAATTAAGACTTTGAAGGGCAGACAGCTAAACAGGATATTCAATAGCCACCTTATCATACATCAAAGTATTTAACGAACAACTATGTCAACAAATGTAGTATGTAGTAACAAAAAATTTCAAAAGCATACAATACTAAGAACTGATACCAAAAATCTGGTTAAAAAGAAAAAGCTACAGCGAAGCAGATGTTGCTCAAGCAGTTGGGCACATGGGAGGTCCTGGATTCAATTCCCAGTGCCTCCTAAAGAAGACTGAGCAAGACAGCGAGCTGACATGATGGGCCGGCATGGCAAGCTGACGCAACGGAATGATGCAACAAGGACACACAATGAGGAAACACAATCAGAGACACAATGGGCAGGGAGCAGATGTGGCTCAAGAGAATTGGGTGCCTCCCTCCCAAATAGGAGGTCCTGGGTTCAGTTTCTGGTACCTCCTAAAAAGAAGGCGAGCAGACACAAGAGAGCACACAATGAACTGACACAGAGAGCAGAGAGAGAGCTTAAACAATGGGGGGGAGGGGGGAACAGAAATA
>JAQZBX010046833.1:0-20653 GCA_029593785.1 Cabassous unicinctus | reverse complement strand
ATTGAAATGAAAATGTAAAAAAAAAAACATACGCAAACAAAACAATTGAAAAAAATAGCCAAGGCAATTTTAACCAAACCAAAAAATAAATAAAAACAAAAAAGCAGAACTCAGAACTAGTACATAATATGACATATAGTATGGTTGTAATATTTTAGATAATGCCGAATGGATTTTAAATTATAAACTTTTAGCAAAGAAAATTAATATTAAGTCCATAAAGAGATACAACTATATGTTCTACTCATTTATAAAAAATGTGACACTGCTGAATGGAGGGGAAATACCCCATTTATACCCCAAATTTGTGACACTGCTGAATGGAGGGGAAATATGATCTTCAAAAGTGGCTACTTAATCATTTGGATATATATAAGGGTAAAATGTTTTGCTAATCTTAACATCACACTATGCAAACAATAATTTTAAGATAGATTACATACACAAATGCAAAAGTTAAGGCAATGATGGATTTAGAAAAAATTCAAAGAAAATCTTTTTGCTCTTGGAGAAGTTCAAACTTAAATTGCAAAAATAGCACTACATAAGTTTTAGAAAAAAATTTATACTAGAAGGTAATTAAATTAAGAAATACTTCTTACCAAAAGGAACCAAACAGAGATTAACAGGAAACCCACAGAGTGAGAGAATATATTTTCAAAAATATGTACCCATATTAGTCAGTCAAAATGGTGTTGATGCAAAATACCAGAAATCTGTTGGCTTTTATAAAGGTTATTTATTTGGGGTAGAAGCTTCCAGCTACAAGGCCATAAAGCTTAAGTTACTTCCCTCACCAAAGTCTGTTTCTGTGTGTTGGTGCAAGATGGCTGCCTCCTTCTGCAAGGGTCCAGCCTTCCTCTTCCTCTTAAGGCTTGGTGGTCCCAGCTTCTTCCAATATCAGTTTTAGGCTGGAAAAAAGTCTCATCTCTCTTTGGGGGTTCACTTCTCTCCAGACTCAGCTGCTCTGTTCTCTCCACAAGGTCAGCTGTAGACAATTGGCAAATGGCTAGTCTCTTTTCCCAGGGCTTCTGACGTGTCTATGGAGCCATCTCTATTCATCTGTGTTGTTCTCCTGCATGCTTACTTCCCAAGGGAACCTCAAAAACTTCAGCTAACTCCTATGCTCTGCCCTGTAGTTTTCCCTGTGAGTCCCTGCATACCAAGGGGCCAGGGACTCAATCTCCTACTGATGTGGCCCAATCAAAGCCTTAACCATAATTTAATCAAGGAAAAGTGAAACCTCTCAGTCTAATCCAATATAATATGCCCAGAGGAAAAGACCAGTTCACAAACATAATCCAATATCTATTTTTGGAATTCATAAAAAATATCAAACTGCTAAATATCTGACAAATATCTAGGATCAATATTGAGAATACATAAAAGAATGCCTACAGTTAATATGATAAATGCAGAAAGCCCATTTGAAATTGGGCGAAAGCTCAAGTGGCATTTCATTTGAGGATATGAATATGACCATTAGGGAAGCAAATGCTTTACAACCATCGGGGAACTGAAAATTAAAACACATGTCACCCAACTACACATTCAGCAGAACTTATAAAAATGAAACAAAATTAAATCTAATACCAAGTGCTTGTAAGTTTGTGTACCATCAAGAATCTTCTCAAATTCATCCATTTTAATTGTGATTCTCACATAATTTGCTAATACTGAATTAGCTGAGAATTTTAATTCTAAACTTATCATTTGTGTCTATGAGATCCTCAGTGTTATTAGAATTGACCATCCTACTTTACAATTATTCCTATTTCACATTCTCATAATATTTTTTATACCCCAAGACTCAGTTTGTGATTGATCAGTCTTTAATATTTATTTCTTTCCATGTGACCACAATGAGAAATTCAAGTTTGAAAACTGAGTTCTGAGCTGTCAATATCCATCCTTTAATGATTACCTCACTTTCCACAGACCCAGCAAGGGCAGATAACCATTTCCAACTACCCTTAAATGAAGGTATGTCTCATGCAACTACTACTGATGCCAAAAGTTATACTGATTTTGATGTGAGTTGGGCAGGTTACAATAAAGGCAAATATCACTTTGGCTAAAACAAGAAAAGTTTGTTTCTATCTCATTTTACTATTCAGGCTTGTATGGCAGAATTTCTTTTTAAATTCATTGGGATTATTATCCTGGTTCAAGGATTATTATTATTATTATTATGGTTCAAGGAAACTGGATGGGTTCTTTCTTATTCAGAAGCTAGCTCTAGAATGTTTTGTTCATTCTTGAAACATAACATAGCTCGTCATCACATTTGCATGAGAGAAGTTTGAGAAGAGAAAGAAAGGATAAAACCTATCATTAAAGGCAATGCTGTGAAATTGCACACATAATTTTTATTTATGAGCATTGGCCAGAACTTGAACACAACTGGTGTCAAGGAAAAATAAGAATTGAGAATTGGGGTCTTTGGGTAGTCATTATAAATAGGAAACTGTAGTATTATTGTAAAGAATTATAAAATGTTTACTGAGTATTCATTACAGGTCCTCATCTACCATGCAATAGGCAAAGAATCTTTGCATAAATAATAATTTGCATAAGAGTTTGAAGTTAAATGATACACAAAATGCTTAAATGTGTGTAGAGAATTGAATATGACATTTTTAGCTTGAAGTCAATTGGGCTACAACAGACTATGTTTTCCACCTAATAGTCTCACTCTTTATTTTTGTCTAAAATAATCTTTCATTATTCTGCTTCTAGATCCTTATTTATGTACCTGGGATATCAAACCAGTATGTCTGGCAAGGAAACAAATTTTATGGCAATCTATATTAAGTTCTCTGAAGACTTAATTAAAAGAACGGATGCATGTATATGTATCTGTATGTGTTAATTTTTGTGTCTATAGTAAACACTTGTATAACATTCAGTTTGGTGACTTCTTATGAAATGATGTTCTTGGATGTCAGTTCCTCCTGAGAATTCTTCATTCTTATTAGATATTTTCCTTCTAGGGCATTGAAAGCATAAATCCTCCACGGGATCAAGAGATGATTTTCATACATAATATCAGGAAATTTTCGTGACAGGGATAATTTCATAGAATTGCTAGATACTATGCAATAAATTAACAAATAAAATTGTTAAGGCTTATATTTAAATAATCCAAATTTTGGAATGAAGTGAAGTATGTGGAGAGAGGAATGGATCCCTTCTACAATTAGCTTTGCTCTTTCTGTTTTTGAGTCCTTATCTATTTTCCTGAGATTACAAACCAGAATGTGAGGCAAGGAAACAAATTTTATGGCAACCTATACTAATTCTGTTGAGACTTAATTAAAATAAATGGTGTGTATGTGGGTGTGTATTTTACATGTCTATAGAAATCATTTGTATAACATTAAATTTGGTGACTTCTTATGAACTGAGGTTCTTGGATCCCAGCTCTCCCTGAGAATTTCTCAAAGTTCTTAGATACCTTTCTTAAGGGTATGGAAAACATAAATTGGAATACAGTAAAGTACGTGGAGAGAGGAATAGACGATCCTTGTGCTCTGTTTACCAGGATGATCAAACAGTTAAATATTGAAGTATAGAAGGTTTGCATGAATACATTTGCCTAATGCATAATGCATAGTACAGATTTTTAAAGAAAGCTATTTGGAATTTTATGTTTATTTGCCAGATTGCTTTATGACTCCAAATGTAGATAATAATAGTCTTTTTTAAATTACAGATAATTTTTTCCAGTAGACAGATTTTAACAACATTTTACTTGTCTATTTCCATTAAATACTTTGGTTTTTTACCACCGTTAAAGTTTCCTTTGGAGATAACTGAGAGAAAAGTACAGATGGGATGTAAAACTGATTTATAAATTAAAAGCCTTTCAATTTTTTATGTTTTTCAAATATTAAAGATATCTAACAAAACTAATTATATTTTCATCCATTACCTGTGTTCTAATGATCTAATTCTGATTTTTGTTGTTTTCTTTTACAATGCTTTTATGGTGATAGATGGTATGTGTGATTGTTGAAGTTGGGCAAGATAATAGCTTGAGATGATGATATTCTGGTCAAGATATTATATAATTATGCATTTTTACCAATGTTGGTGATATTTGTGTAAATGGGAAATTTTTATAATAAACCTCTTTACAATTATACAAATGTGCTGAACTAAATAATCTGACAGGGATGGCTTTCCTTCCACTGTCCATAATACATTTTTAGTAGAGATGACATGATAGGAGAGCTCTGATTATTGGTTCTAACCAAATCATTCATATGTTGTTCACTTTGCTTCTACTTCTGCTGCCTCCTCTGCCTGGACTATCTTGCCTCTTCCCTCATCTCTCTCTAGGCACCATCTTAGAATCCAAATACTCAGATATCTCCTCTTTTGAATTCTCTCAGATAATACTGGAACTACCTCTCATTTGTCAATTAGTTTTGTTCTTTAGATGTTTATTTTTGCATGTGTTCTGCCTTCCAAATTACAATTTATATTTTAAATATTGTAAAGAATGCTGTTGGTATCTGTGATGCAAATGCACTGTCTTACACTGTGACCATTAATAAAAATATGCGTAATCACTTTGTGTTGACAATGAAAAGCCCTAGAAAAATAATTTTTCCCTAGAGATATCTCTCTATCTTTTTGTTTCAAAGAATAAATGTCAAGTAACTTGGCCACTAACTGCTTTCAAAAAAATTGGTAATATTAAGATAACAAATTTGGAAAATAGCTTCCCTAATTTTGACGCAGAGCTCTGTAACTTAACAGCTATGTTCACCTGCATACATTTTTGCTTTTTAGTTTTATCTTACTGTCTCACATAATATATGAAAATTGAGAGTAGTGCTTGTCATATATACAGTGCTCAAAAGATTCAGGTGCTGTACTGATTGAAAAAAGCCAATGAAATTGTTCGTTTTTTACATTGGCATTTTTTAGTTCTAACCTCTTCAGTCATGAATGATAGTCATCAGACAAGAATCAGGGAAGCTGATTTTTGATTAATGAGCAAAATGCTAAAAGCTTTCAACATCTAGTTATTGAAAGATATAGGGTTTGTATATCTGGATGTCTGTTTTATATCCTAAAAATAAACTGTTGCCCTTTTAGTAATACATGTAATTGTGGTATTAGTTTATAACTTCTTTAAATTGAAGAGGAGATGGCCTGTAATTCCAACACTTGCGTATCTTTGAGAAAGAAGTTACATTTTCCAAGATCAATGGGTATTCTAATACATTCACATAAAAAAAAATGAAGCATTGCTACTCTCAAGAATAATTCTCTACTTAGGATATAATTATCTGTCCAGTTACTCTGGAAATGTGTAATTTCTTTTGTTTGTATAAACATCAGAAAAACAAAAATGACCGCTGTATTATACTTTCTGAAATATCGCTTCCAAAACTTTAACTAATATTCATCATCACTGTTGTCTTTCCATAGGAAACATCAAGAAGTATTTTATTTTATATATTAATTTTCACTCAGCCTTGGAAAAAATTAAGAGAACAGTAATGGGAAACTAAACAAGAGTAACCGTGTTTATCCTAGCAGGTTTAACTGATGACTCACAATTGAAAGTTGTGTTATTTATCTTCCTGCTTCTCACCTACTTGCTCAGCATCACTGGCAATCTAACCAGCATCACACTGGTTGCTTTAACCAGCATCACACTGGTTGCTCACCACAAGACCCCCATGTATTTTTTCCTTTGAAAATTTTCCCTCTTAGAAATCTCTTATACTACTACATGAATCCCTAAATTGCTGGTTAGTATGGCAACTGAAGACAAAACCATTTGCTATAACTGTTGTGCAGCTCAAATTTTTTTTGTTTTCCTCCTTGGATAGTGGGAGAGCAAGTTTGGGGGGGGAGAATTTATGCACTGCTGTAAGTTGAATAAAAGAGAGGGTCACAGTGATCTCGGGACTGTTTTGCCTGAGTGAGCTGCAGCCTTCTGCTTCATATGCATCAACTTGTCTGACTCTCCCTTTGTACCTCACACTGACAACAACATAGTGGCGCCCAATGTGGGGCACGAGTTTAAGTGAGTTGGGAATCTTGTTGACCGAACGGGTGTTTAAGTGCTACGCATTTAGTACGCAGAGCCATTGGGAGAAGCAGAGATTTTGGGTAATTCCCCATCCCAGATTAATGAGTATGCGGGGATTTTGAAATCTCAAACCTGATCTTAAAGAAATGCCTGTTTCAAAAGATTTAGTAAGATTGTAAGCCTCCTACTGCCTACATAATGATAAGGCTGTGGGATGATAGGGGCTAATAGAATTAAACCACTAGAAGAGTACAAAAAACTTGGCAACATTAGTGTTTTCTGTTTTGTTCCCATGCTGATTCTGGTTGGGCCAGTGTGGCCAAATTGATAAAATTAGTGCAAAATTTTTATTAAGGTGTTAAAAGGAGCTTTTAGTTTTGGATCACTAGCTTACTCCTGAACTTTAAGCCTAAGTGTACTCCTAAAAAGTAGTAATTCAAAATATCCAAGTTAAATATCTGTATAAACTACTGAATTAAAGCTTAACTGTATTTATGCTGTTTAAGTTGTCCTAGTTGGTTGCTGATTACAAACAAAAGTGTTTTAAAGAACAAGCTTATATATTACAGGTAACACAGATCCCAGAAAAAAATCTTAAAAACAGTAAAATCAAAGAAGTGAAATGATGGAGAGCTTAAAAACAGCCATACCAAAAAAGAAAAAATTATGGGTCAAATTAATAAACTTTATGTTTCTGTTGGTGTGTCATAATTCTTTTTGTGTTTGTCTGTCTGTTCAGTGTTAAAGTATATTTTGATACCTCCGGTTGGTAATATTAAATTGATAAATGAAAATTCTTACAAGAGCTCTACTAAAATTTGGTAAATTTGTTTAAGAGAATGTGTTCTGTGAAGGTAAAATTTGTCTTAAGATAAAATGACTATAGTCTAGGTGGTTAAAAATAGTTATGGAGAGTTTGAGGAAGCACTGTTTAAATGGAAATATTTAAATGGCTAATTCCAAAAAATCATTATTAAACAGAAAACCAACTTAATAATAATAATAAAGTAATTTCATAACAGGAAAACCTCTCAGCAGCCAGCCTCCCCTGCCAACTTGCCTCTAAAGGACTGTTTCTAGTGCTATATGCTACTAAGTATTTAAAATGAAGAAAAGTTATATTTGCATGCAACCAAATTAAATCATTATTCTAACAAGTTTGTTTAATGTTGATGGTAATTGTATGTTGTCAGAAGTTTGCTTGGAAACAGTTTCCAAAATCATTGTGGTAACTTAAGTATGGAAGGTATATAGAATGTGCTTTTATTATTAAAGAAAAGAAAGTAATTTTATCCTAAGATAAAATGACTAGTTATTAAAACAAAGTAAAATGTGGAACAAAACCTGAATAAATATAAAAGTGCAAAAGACTTGTGAAAAAGGAATTTTTGTGGTCAAAGCTAAGTAAAATTTAAGCAGTCTATCTATAAAATTGTAAAATCTTTAGTGTCAGACAATATAATAATATAAAGTTAAAGTTTTATTCTTTCTCAAAATTTCTCAAGTCAGTAGTCTGTTTTAGTAAAAGTTTACAAAGTTTTTCTCCTAAAAAATCAGTATGCATTAAAGAAAGTCTGTTTTATTAAAATAGCTTCTTGTACTTTAACCTTAGCTTTTCCATGGTGAAACAGGTCTTATCACTTTTAAAAAGAACACAATATTCAAACCTGCTTTCTCAGAGTCAAATTCTAAAGAGTAGCTTTTATTTCAAACTGTCACAAGTAACTTGGTCTTTTAAAGTTCATATGATATAAATTGAATGAAGTATTTAAAACTGTTGTATAATTAAAAGAAATTTTCTAATTTTATAAAAATTAAAGCTATATAAATAAAAACTTCATATGAATACTTTAAAAGTGTATAAAATTCCTGAAAATATAATAATGTTTCAATATAATATTAAATAAAATATAATGTTATTAATCATAATTTTTAGTTATAAGTACAAAAAAAAAGAGCAGCCATTAAAGGCTGCCAGGGTAGTGCATAACAGTAAATTATAGTAAAATAAAATAACACCCCTGCAGCATGCAGTGGTCCCAAATATTGCTAGTTTGTTGCAAAAAATTAATATCCAGTTATGTCACTATCACTTTGTTTTAATACTTGCTAAGGGTTTCTTTGTTTTTTTCATGGACAGGTCAAATCAGCCCACATTCCCCTTTCTGTAAAATAGCCAACAATAAATCAAATTTATAATCAACACTGTAAGCAACACCCTGAATTCTAATTTAATGTTAACAACAAAAATCAATGCAAGTATTAAAATTACAAGTTAATGTATTACCTCACAGCCCAAATAGGAAATACTAATTTGTTTTTACCTATGCCTCAAACTACATAAAGTAAAGAAATTAAGGTCATTCTAATCATGCTACTAAGAATCTTAAACACTTAAGAAATAAAAGTTTATTCATTGGATGTCTGCTGTTGTATAATCTACTATAGTTATGAATTATGCATAATATACTTAAATACAAATCAAAACCTTAATACAATACATTTCATACTTAAGTAATTTAATAATTTGTATATTACACATAGAAGTATTTTATTAAGTATATATATAAATCTCTTGTTTTAAATTTGAACAGTTCTGAAACTAAATATCTTAAAACAAATTTGGTAAGTATTACTCCAGCCTAAAAGTAAATCATCATGCAGAAAACTTCATTAATCAACAAACCAATGCATTACTAGTTAACACTTTTCATATTTCAGGAGGCATATTGGAAATTAAAATAGTAAGCACATCCAAGAATGTTTTGTAACAAATTTAAAAAGATAACGTGCATTTCAATGAATGTTGTATTCCTCCCTGGAGGAGCTGGCCACTCTCCCAGGAACTGATGCATAAATCTTGAAATGTACTGCCCAGGGAGAGTTCTGTTCCTTCCTGAGGAGGCTGGCTCCTTCCTCAGGAATTAGCAAAATACTCACAAGTTGTCATCTATACTATCAAATTTGTTAATCCTAAACACAGTCAGCCAAAACTCTAGTATCAGTTACTACTTCAACAATTCAACACTTCCCAGCTAAAAGCTAAATATTGGTAAGTATATATACGAAACTGCTCTATTTATCTGTCATTGTATAACTTTGTTCAATATTGACTTAATCTTTTAATTAGTTATGTTATTTATGTTTCTCACCCTAATTGTCAGTATAAGCTTATTAAACTAATTATATATATTAACATTTATTTTATATCTATACAAAACTCTAGCCAACAATAAGCCAAATAAATCAGTGTATTAAACAACTAGTTTAGTGGAAGAATGAAGATAATAATCAATGGAAAAAGGCAAAAATTAAGTTAAGATATAGGGTCGAGGTTTTGCTCTTATCATTATAGATAAAGAAAACCAGCTTTGGGTCCCATCCAGACGTCTAAAACCTAAAAATAAACAAGCTGAAGAAGCTAACACAAAATGCAGAAAAGATGTTAACTTCTAAAAGGCAGAATGTCACTCTAACACAGTTATTCCTTGCTATGCTTACCTTAACAACCACAGCAGTAAGTAATGCACCTTCACATAATTATACATATTGGGCTTATATTATTAATTCACCTCTTTTAAAATTGTTGACTTGGGGGGACAAATCCTACCTTGTTTATATTAATCAGTCTTTTCATTTTCCTGTGCCTGTTGATTCTCGCCTTCCTCTAAAAGCCTAAGGAGGAAGGAAAATTGATTAATAATTACTCTACAGGAGTGGAAAGCATGCCCATATGTATTGGAGAGGAGGATCTTTGTTTGAAAATGCATTATCAATTATGGTTAAGTATTGAAAAAAATGGTACCCGTAATCACCATTCCAAATATGCACTTGCCGCGCAAGGATTTAAAGGCAATATTTCTCAGAATAAAATTCCATGTGCCAGATTCCTTATGTGTACACTAACAGTCCTGTGTTTCCATGAACTGTGTGTCATGGCTCAGAACCATGAGTATTAATTAATAATTCCTATGGAATTGTCAATGACTGGAGTCCTGTATGCTCTGCTCGTAGAAAGGGCCAGCCATTTGATTTGAAATGGCGTAAGGAGAACCAAAGCATAAGTACACATGCAAATAATTCCATTATCTGGCATGGGGGAGGATTTACACCACCTAATCCTTTCAGGATAGGACATCCCACTCAACCGCAGCTGTGGAAATTAGCCTCGGCTTTTCGCACTGTTAGTTCTTGGCAGAGGCGCATTTCTAATATAAGTACTAATTATACTTTTACCCTTACTCGTAATAATATGGAATGGGTTAGGGTTTGGGTGCGTCTTCCTTATGTTCTGTTTTTGGGTAATATTGTTTAGAACAATAGTAATAGGGCAATAAAATGTCTGAACAACTGCTCTTTATATACCTGTATTAACAATTCTATTAGTTTCCCAAATACCTCTAGTCTTTACATCTTAAGAGCAAGAATTGGAGTGTGGTTGCCTGTACAGATCAATCGAGAATGGCAGGAGACCCCAGTTATGGGGATATTAACTTCTATCTCCAAAAGATTGATGAAAAGGGCAAGAAGGTTTGTCAGAAAGTTAATAGCTGTAATTATCGGTATTATAGCTATAACAGCAACAGCAGCTACTGCAGGAATAGCCCTTCAACAAGGAGTTCAAACTGCTGAGTTCGTTCAAACATGGCAACAAAATTCAGAACAGTTATGGGGAACTCAAAGACAAATAGATTCAGAAATATATGAAGAAATAGCAGACCTAAGACAAACTGTTGTTTTGTTAGGAGATCAGATTCAAGCTATGAAATTACAAATGAAGATGAAATGTGGTTGGAACTGAACATTTTATTGTATTTCTCCTGTGCTTTACAATGTGACTGAGTTTCCTTGGAACTCGGTAAAGAAAAAACATCTTCTGAATCATAATAATTTAACTAAGGAAATCTTATGCTTGCAACAGAAAATACGTCAAACATTTAAAAACCAATTGCAAGTTATGACTGGTGAAAATATTTTGAAAGTGTTGAAATATGGGTTAAAACAGTTGCATCCTACACAATGGTTACATGGTTTATCAAAATCTGTTATGTTCATATGTATAATTGTATTAGTATTGTGTTTTCTATATTGTATAGTCTGCAAAAGATCGTGACAACTTAACCAATTAGTGCACCAGTACTCTGCTACTATGAGCATCATGCTATTACAATTAAAAAATAAGGGGGAATTGAAGGAAGAAACAAGGAGCCAGATAAACTTAGACTGAACCCGAAAATGGGAGCATATTCTTGGAGCTAAACATAGTCGAGTGTATGTAGATAATTACTGGTACTTCTAGTCCAACTCTCTGTCTTCAGAATTTAATTTTAAATAAGTGATCCCACTCAACTGTGGGTTCATCCAGGATCCCGGGATCTTGGTGGTGAGGAGAGACCCTCGAACGCCTTCTCCAACTGGCAGGATGTCCCACCAAAGTTTTATGATAGACTTTGGGGTGGGAAAAGTCAGGATCTCTCCCCATTACCAGACCTGAAGGAAACAGAGACTAAAAATAGCACAAGACATCTCGGGCAAGATACGTTGAGCTAGTGCGAGCAAGATACATTGAGTCTGCGAGATTGAGTATCGCACAAAATCCTGTTGAGCCTGCGAGATGAATCTTCAAGACTAAATATAGCAGAAGACATCTCGGACAAGATACGTTGAGCCAGTGCAAGCAAGATACGTTAAGTCAGCGAGATTGAGTAACTGCACAAAAAAAAGTCTCAGGCAAGATACAGGGCCTAAAGTATGAGCTAGAGGCTAGCAGTGCCTTAGATATCTCGGGGAAATTGGGTTTGTAAATGCTTCCTTGAGTAGTGCTAAAATAAGTTTTAAAAGTAAATAAAAAATCTATTAGAAAACTCTTCAGGTTTAGCTGACCAATTTAATCAATTCCTCAGCCCAAATGTTTATACTTAGATCAAATTAATGTACATTCTAAATCATTGATTCTACAATAACTTCGGTGTGGTGATCATTGGTGCTTTGCTACTCTTAACTGTATTAGGAGACATTTGCATAGCCCTGCTGTCCCGCATTAATAAGGCTCATAAGACCAGCCATGACAACAACTTGATTCTGCTTAAAACCCTTGACTCTCGAACCCTTGTCCATGGCATATTGGCTGGTGGCCAAAGATGGGTAAGACCTTCACAGGAGGGCAACCTAAGACAGGCACAGTCACCCTGAACAAAAAACAAAAAAGGGGAAGATGTTGGAGAAAATGCTGAGAGTCAGAGCATAAAGGGTTAAGCATTCAAAAAGCATGTTTGCTGGCAGAGACACATTAGTAAATGTCTCCAAGGACACTGCATACTGCAGATATCAGTGGGAGGAGGCAGAGCAAAATGAACTCACCACACAGATGTTATTGTCTGAATTCCCTCTAAATTCCCAAGAAAGATTGTCTGGGAACTCACAAACAGGTAGTGCTCTCATGCACCAAACTGAAATGTTAGATAGACTAAGGCATTTACGGCTAGAAACAAAGTTTATACTTATGTCCCTTGGTAGACTGCCAGAGAAGGCAGTGTTCTTGCTGCAGTAAGAGAAACATAGTGGGAGAGAAAGGGTAGGGGGGCAGAATTTATGCACTGCTGTAAGTTGAATAAAAGAGAGGGTCACATTGATCTCAGGGCTGTTTTGCCTGAGTGAGCTGCAGCCCTCTGCTTCACATGCATCAACTTGTCTGACTCTTCCTTTGCACCTCACACTGACAGCAACACTTGGAGCATCTGAATTTTACCTCCTGGCAGCAATGTCCTAAGACTGCTATGTTGCCATCTGTAAGCGCCTACACTACACAACCATCATCAATAGCAAAATCGGCACACAGCTTGTCCTTAGTTGTTGGGTTGCAAGGTTCTTTGTCATCTTTCCACCACTCATCATGGGTCTAAACCTTGACTTCTCTGCCTCCAACATCGTTGATCATTTCTATTGTGACACTACGCCCCTCCTGCAGATCTCCTGCTAAGCCATGTGGCTATTGGAAACAATGGGTTTCATCTCAGCTTTGGCAACACTCTTGGTCACCTTGATAATGGAGATATCATACATCTACATTGCATTGACCATTCTAAAAAATCCTTTCAACTCATCAGAGGAAAAAGGCATTTTCCACATGTTCTTCTCACATGATTGTCATCTCCATTTTTTATGGCAGTTGCATTGTCATTTATATTAAACCCTCATTCAAAGAAAGAATATCTTTCAGTAAGGGAATTTTGGTGCTCAATACCTCAGTTGTCCCATTTTTGAACCCTTTTATCCCCACTCTGAGGAACCAAAAAGTGAAAAAAGTCTTCATGAACATGGTAAAATGATTTGTCTCTTTTTTTGAAAAATGAAAATACTTTTGATATATTGGAGGGAAATGAAATGTGGAGTCTTTCCTAATATCCAATCATGCATTTTGATATTTCTTTGTTATTGGTCTTTGTCTCTCTTCCAGCTTTTTTTCACAGAAAACCTGTCAGAGAGAAGAGATTTTATTTCTTTTTAATTAGAAGTCTTTTAAATTTCTCTTCCTTTGAATAGTTGAAATGAAGTTAAATAATTCAATCAATTTATTTCATGTTCTATGAATTCTAGTGAATTATGATTGAAATATATTGTTTATTTTTCACTATAGTTAATGCATTATATATTGTACATTTCATTATATTATTACGTTCTTACTAAATAATACATTGTAATCTGTCACAACCTAATTAGAACTAACATTCTAATAATATGATACTATTTTACTTCTATCAATTTTATATTTATATTATATAGAAAAATAGCAATGAGGAAATCATTTCCTTCCTTTGAATCCCTACAGAAAGGGATGGAAAATAAATTTCCATTAGGGGAACCTGACAAATATTACCTCAGGTTAATATAATCAGTCATAAGTCCTGCTGTTAGTATCTACCCTTGATATGATGTGATGAAAAATGAAAATTTAGCTATGTGGTCTTCTTCCCAAACAAATAACCCCTGTCTAAATGGCAGTCAAATCCCACTTCAAGGTTGTTCTACAAATAGCTAATTAGTACTACTAAAAAATGTCAAGCCTTCAAAAACAAAGTCTGAGAACCACGTCATAGCCAAGAGCAGCCTGAGGAAACAGAAGGGCTAAACGTAATATTGTATACTTAATGGAATATTCTGGGAAGATGAAAGAGATATTAGGTAAACGCTAAGGAAATCTGAATAAAGTATGGGCTTTAGTAAATAGTAATGTACTAATAATGGTTCATTACCTATAACAAATGTTTCATACTCATGTAAGATATAAAGCTAGAGTAAAATGGATATGAGAAATCTGAAAACACTGTACTATCTTCACAAATTTTCTGGAAACATAAAACTATCTTGATGTAAAAATTTAATTTTGAAAATATTAGTCCAAATTAGTCATTACGATCACTTTTAAATTTAATATAAGTATCTGTTAAAGAGCTCTAGCTTCGTTTTAAGTATATTTTGTAGAAACTTGTTAACATTTGTTTTTTCTTTGGGAGATGGTGACATTTAGGAATATTTGCAATTATCTTAGAGAGGGCATTTGTTACCTCATGTTCATTTTAAAATATCAAAGCGTAAAATACGTTCTTTAAATAGTGTATCCAAAAGAGAAGATATAATTCCCAATTAAATTGATAAATTCTCTGAAGCCAAAGGCAGAAATCTCAAGCAATTATTTTATTCCCGTCAAAAAACATTTACTGAGATATACAAACTTTCATGTATATTTCCTACAAGTAAATCACAAATATTAGAGGAAACAGGTTCTTCCTTAAGAAAATATTTTTTCTTCTGTAGATCAAAATTTAGCAGCAGAATCTAAAAGCAATTTCTCTGTAATGACCAGAACATTATATAAAATGAAGGATAATAGAAAAGAATTTATAACAATGCCACATGATACTTCATAATATCGTTCTTTCAATTTTCAGATTTATCAAAGAAAACCATAAAACATTCTGAACCTGGAATGGAATGCTATATCACATACATTGATATGAAAACTCAATATTACAAAAATATCAGTTTTTTATAAATTTATCTAGGGAGCCAATAAATCCAAACCCAAATGCTTTAGGATATATTTTTTTGAAATTTGCATGTGATTCAAAATTTACACACAAATATGTCAGACAAGAATAGTCAAGCCATCCTAAAGAAAAACTAAACAATACCAGATTTAAAATCTGATTTCAAACACTATAATTAAGAAAGTGCCATTTTGGCACAAAAACAGGCAGATGGACAAATGAATAAAATTTATATATATACACATATATACACACAAATATATATATCCATACATATATTTTCATGCTTTCTGACAAAATGATACTACATTTTAATGAGGAAATGATGATCTTTGTCATAAAGTATTAAAGGATTCTGGACTGTTTGGATATCCACAGAGAAAAGAAATTGATATTGACCTCTACACCAAACAAATTTTCGCAGAGAAAAAAATTTAATAAATGTGAAGAGTACAACATTAAAACTCTTGAAATAAAACATAGGATGATATATATTCATGCTTTTTGGTTAAATAAGTGTTCTAAATATAACATAAGGCACCAATGTAAAAGTGAAACAATTAGTTGGATTTTATTGAAGTAAAAGACATGAGTAAATGAAAATGAAAATCCACATGAGATATAAATCTGCATGTAAATAGATTATATGGAGAGAGAAGAGATGAATTTTGTGTGTGTGTGCACAAGAACACATGTGTATGAAAAGCCCTCACACACTGATCACATGTGAACCTCTTTTTCCTTATAACTTTATTCCCCTGCTTAAATTGCCTACTTGCCCTTTCTCTGCTTCTGTCACATTTGGGAATCTGAGAATTTTTTTTTTTTTTAATTTTTTAAAGACACTTCAGGGATGAGGAGGGAGGAACAGAATAGATCAAAAAGGGGGTATTTAGTGGTCAGGAGAACTGTTTTCATTACCTTACAGAGATGGACACAGGACATGGTAAATATCATAAAAAAATATTAAATTGTAGATTCTAAAAGGTAAACCATACTGTAAACCATTGACAATATTTAGTAGCTATGTTTCACTATCTGTATTACAGTTTTAACAATGCTACCATCCACATACAGAAAGGTTTTAATATGGGGTGACAAAAGGGAAAGGAAGTTGCATATATGAGAGTCTCTAGTATTCTATGTGTGACTTTGCTGTGACCTAAAACTTCTTTGAAAATTAAATGAAAAGTTGGGAGACCCTGGGAAGTGAGAGGGGGAAAGACTGGACACCTGTTAATGCAGTGATAAAAGGAAAAATGTCAAAAAAAATTTTTTTTTTAATTTTTTTTTGTTTTTTTCCCATCTTTTTGAATATCCCAATCCTTTAATTTTATTTTATTTTTAGTGTTTTTTTTTAATGTTCCACATATTTTATCTCTTACATTTAAACTTATCATTATTATTTCACTTTCCTAATAAATGTATTTTGCTATTATGTGGGCTTCATCTTTATGGAAGCTTTGGATCACAGAAGGGTTACAATGGGGGCAGGAGAGGATAGTTGGTGGTGGGTGTCAGGGATGGGGGTTTCATGGGAAGAAGTTCACCTGAATACACATAAAGCACATATAAAATTGACCAAATGATCAAGGGGTGGAGCATGATCACAGTGGGTTGGGAATCACTCAATAAATGAGAGAATACTGAATTCCTAGCCTGGAGAGATCAGCCACATTCTCCAAGGGAGCAACAACAGTTCCCCAAGTGCAGGGACAGTGTCTGGCTAAGGAAGATGATCCACTGATGGGTTCTTCTTATTGATGACTAGCCTTACTAGTCATTGCTCTTGAAATTGAAACTTAGCCTATTGTTATGGTGTGCCTAAGAGTTGCCACCTGAAAGCCTCCTTGTTGCTCAGATGTGGCCTCTCTCTAAGCCAAACTCAGCATATGAATGCATTACCTTCCTCCCAGCATGGGACATGACTCCCAGGGATGAGCCTCCCTGGCAACAAGGGATTACTACCAAGTGCCAACTGGCAATATGACTGGAAAAATACCTTGAATAAAAGAGGGAAAAGGGAAAGACAAATGAGTTCATATGGCTAAGAGACTTCAAAGAGAGTTGGGACGTCATCCCAGAGGTAATGTTTACGCACACTTCAGTAGGATCTCATAGAACACCAAAGTGGATATCAGCCCAAACAGAAGGGCTCCTGAGGGTTCTGGAGTCACACATGTTCTATATAATGGGGGGATAACTCCAGATATTGATGCCTTATCAGTGGGTTATACTTGGGAATCTGTGCTCCTGAGAGTGATAGAGTTGGACTCAAATAAGTCCTCCCTGCACATGGTCCATTGTTCCCTTCTATTCAAACCTATATGTGGTGCTGGAGTTTGTAGGTGTACTTCCAGAGACTGGAACATTTGGCCTGTCCATGTGTCAGCTTTTCCTGGAATCTCGGTGGAGCTACAACTCCTACTCTACAGCTCAATGGATTCACCCAAGACACCTAACAGGGAGATGATGATGGACAATGGCCATCCCAGTGAATGGAGAGAATCTGCAGCTGCAGGCAGGATAATCCCATCCATTTTATCCATGGGATATAAGCCCTCTCTCACTTGGAGGTGGAGTGGACATTACCATCCCAGTTTCTTCAGAATTGGGTTAAGAGCTGTGGACTAGAGTGGACTTACTGGTATTCTGTTGTAGACATATTGTGATTCAAGCAATGGAAGAAATTGCAACATTGATTTGGAGCCACTGGACACAGGATGCTTAGGGGGCAGGGAGAGGGAAAAGCAGTTGTAATACAGGGGTTTTTACAGGACTTGGGAATTATCCTGAGTGACATTACAAAAATTATGTCTGTTCTAGTTTTTAATATAAATGGCTCATACATTCTGTACTTCTCTTTTGCATGTCCAGTATTTTTCACTAGCTACAGTGTCTCATGCATCCAAGTGCTTTTGTGTATCAATCATTTAATTGTTATATTCAGTCTATTTAAATTTAATTTTTTTTATACTTGGGTTTATATCCAGAATCTTTAAATTTGTTTTCCATTGTCCTTTTTGTTTTTTGTTTCTCTGTAGCTTTTTACTGCTATTACAGTCAGGTCTAAGTTTATATACAATGTTCCCTCACCTTGTGACATCCATGACTTTATATAATTTCCTCATCTTGAGTCCAGGATAGACTTGATTGCTCTCAACCAACTGAATATGGCAATGGTGAAAACATGCCAGTTTGTGATGAGATTGATAATTCAAGGGATAAGGGATGTAACTGTGCTTATATAAGCCTCCCTCTTAGCAGAAGGGAGCAAAAGACTCTCCTTAAAGGTTTCATGTAGTAGGTTGTCATGTTGGAGAATTCCATGTTGCAAGGAAGTATGGGTTATCTCAAGGACTGTGGATAGCTTCTAGAACCTGTGGTTTACCTTGAGCTGAAAGTTGACATTACATTGTCCTCAGTTCTACAGCCACAGTGAAAATCATTCTGTCAAAAACCTGAATGACCTTGGAAGTGGGTTCTTTCCAGTAGAGCCTCCAGATGATAACAAAAAAAGGTCAACAGCTTGATATTGCCATGTCCTCTGAGAAGAGGACTTATGTATATTGTGTTGCCTTCTGACTCACATTAAAAGGGATATTATGAGTGTGTATATTTTTAAACTGCTAAATTGTTGGTAATTGCTATGCAGTAATACAAAATTAGTACAGCCAACTTTGATTGAATTTTTAAAAAATGTTCCATATTATTTCCTTAAGTGCCCAATTATCCATAGTCTTTTCATTCTTATTTTAGTAGTTTCTGTCAGGCTTTTGCATGCATTTTTGACTCGCCAGGATCTACGTAGCATGAATATTTTGTACTTTCATAATTTCATGGTGTCAGAATTTCCCTGTCCTGTTTAGTATTTGATTCATCTAGTGGTGGAAGCAGCTATAGGAAATTCACCTGTCTAATGAAAGTTACCTAGAATAAGTTGTTCTCACCGGGCTCATTATCTGCTCCTCTTCCATGAGGATGCCCAGCCTAATCACGGCCTAATCACAGGTGAAGAGCAGCTCAGAGCATCCTTTATCAGCTACAATGTTGTTCATCATGATATGGGCCATTGCCATGCAAATCAACATGGGTAATAGACACATAGGAAGTCTTGACATTTTTAAAAATTTTTCTTTCAGAAGTTTATGTGTATAAGGACACAATGTTCTTTATGTTTTCATTTATCTAATTAGTTTTATGTAAATAAAAATACTGTTTAGAACAGGGGAATAAAATATAACCAGGAAAAAATGCATATAATATAGAATTGACAGGGCATATGTGGGTTTTTGGAGGATGTAGTAAGTCAAAGAAAATTTCTGTAGAATTTATACCATAAACTGGACCTTGAAAATTTGTGTAAAGAATATGATTTCAGAAAAGAATATGATTTAGTTAAATGATTCATTGTAATTTTTCCCAGACTATTTATGTTTTCAATCCAAAGTGAGTTCTGTCTGATATGCTAAATATAATTGGTAGAAACCGGGATTTTGAAAAGAGAAAAGGTTTAATTAGCAAAGCTTAGACTCCCAGATACTGCAGGTCACTTTCTTCAAATGAGACTCCCTGAGCATGAAAAGTGAGGGATATTTATTGGATTTAAACAAAGGGAGGTGTGGCTAGGGCTGTTGGCATATTGTAATTGTTAGTCATCATTCTTACCAATGACTCATTATAATCAAGAGGAGGTTTATGTATGGATGTCAGATTGTAATAAAACCCAGGACAGCTTAAGTATTGAGGCATTGTACTGAAACTTTGTAACTGAGGATGAAGAATTATATAGATGACTTTATATTATTAAGGAAAAAAAAAAAGGAAAATGTTTATATCTAAAATTGCTGAAACTGGCTGGATTCATCCTAGACCTACTGAAAAGATCATCATTCTAAACAGGTCTCCTCCCTACATGTGGTTATGCAAAACTTAGCCTATCCCTTATGTAAATCCATCCACCCTCTGTTTGATATCCAAATGGGGCACTGTTGGAAATGAAGATGACAGCCAGAGCATAAAGGGTTAAGCATTTAAAAAGCATGCTTGCTGGAGAAGAAACATTAGTAAATGTCTCCAAGGACTCTGCATACTGCAGATGTCAGTGGGAGGAAACAGAGCAGAATGAACCCACCACTAAGAAGTTACTGTATAAATTCCTAAGAAAAACTATCTAGTAATACAGGAACCGGCAGCTCTCCTACAAGCCAAGCAGAGGAACTAGTGAAGGATGCCCTACTTTTGTTAATCAGGTTTGTAGTATAAAAAGCAGCTTCAGCCTAAATAAACTTGCCTGCATTCCACATGGAGTGAGGTCCCCTAATCCCAATCTTTCTCTGGATCATTCCCGGCATTGTTTACCTCCACGTTGATTTACAACAGGACACCTTTTGATTGAACTCTACTCTGTACTTTCCTATCCCAGAATTTTGATCTCTGATGATTATAAACATATGATAAGAATTCACCTTGGTTTGGTACCACCCTACCATGTTCAACCCTTAATGTTTATTAATGAAGGAACCTATGCTCACCTCCACCTCAATTATTC
>JAQZBX010046832.1:0-20659 GCA_029593785.1 Cabassous unicinctus | reverse complement strand
AGCCAGACACAAAAGAGTATGTGGTATGGGACTCCATTTATATCAAATTCAAAAATAGGCAAAACTAATCTATGTTAGAAATGAGTACAATGACTACCCTTGGGGGTGGGCATTACCTGTGATGGGGCTTAGAGGATTCAGGTAACATCCCATACCTTGACATGGATGCTGTCATGAAGGTGTGTTCACTTTGTAGAAATTCATGGAGTGGTACATTTGGGATTTGTGTACTTCTCTATTTATGTTATACTTCAGTGTGAAAGAAAACAAAGTCATTGATCTCCTTCCCTGTCCTTTAAATGTTGGTGTTCTCCAGAGTTATGTCCTCAAACTTCTCTCACTGACTATATCTTATCTTGCCAATTTTCATCTCACTGATTCACTCCTATAAGCAGATGACTCCAAATGTATACCTTCAGCTCAATTGTCTCTCCTGAGCTCCTCCTATCTCCACATGGATACCCTATACACTTCAAATTCAACCTCTTTGTCCCTGGGGTTCATTATCTTTTTCCTCAAATCTTTCTCCCCATCCTACATGAGCTATTGGAACTTCCATCCTGACTCACCAAGGTCAGGAATCTAGAGTTAGTATAGCCTAGCAGACAAAGACAAGCTCTGGAGTTAGCATACTTGATTACAAATTCTCTTCCAAGCCATGTGTTCTTATGCTTAGTTACTTAACTTCTATTTTCTCTTGTGTTAAAATGGGTTAATAATAGTATCTACTTCAAACGGTTCAAAGAGGACATGAGAAAGTATATGTAAAGCACTTAGCAGTGAGGTTGGCACATGGTAATTATTCAATACATAATAGTTATCATGAAGGGGAGTGTCCCTATCACCTTCCCCCTACCCCACATTCTCTTAATCAAGTTGTATCAATTCTACCCTTCTAATATCTCTCAAATCTGTTTATTTCCACACTCTATTCTCACTGACTTCATTCAGGTTTTCATCTTTCCTATCTTTAGTAATATAATATTTCTCAAGAGGTCCAACCTATAACACCACACCCCACAAATACATTTTCCAAATCTAATATCTAGCCTTCTATAAAGGAAATCTATTTAAAAATATCAAAGAGACCCTTATAGGACCTTGAAGAAAACTATGGACTTTCTCCAACAAGGTAGCAACTACTGGCTTAGGTGATGGTCTGTGGGATTGTATATTACAACTGTGCAAAAGTTAATTATCAATTGCTTTCTCCTCTAAAAGATTATATTCAGTCCAATAATAAATGCTACAGAATCAACAACCAGTTCAACCATATTTTCAGAATACTTAGGGGTTTCTTCATGAACAAAGAGCTTACTGATAAGCTGAGTGCTTATTCTAGGCTTGGGAAAATGAGTACTATGTTTAGAATAATGGGGACCAGGCTTCTCATTTTTGGAGAATACAGTTGCAAATATGGAAAAGAAGGAGACTAAAATGATCCCTGAAGTGTTGGATTGGAATTGGAGGTATCACTATTATTTGGTCTTTTATTCTAGAAATATAATAAATAGATGGATGATAGACTTATTAGGTAGGTAGGTGTGTGTTTGTATGTATTAATATTTGTATTTCTCTCTCTGCCCCAGCCTCACCTCTACTGGCTATGGAGACCCAACAATTCGTGTGTAGCCCAGCAAACACATATGGGAAATATTTTACGTAATTCTGTATTACATGGGTAGCCTTAGAGAGTAGTAGGAACAGTCAAGGAGACTTGCAGTGGCTATGAGAATTCAGTTATTGCCACAATTTTCCCAGATATTTTTAGTTTTCTTATCTCATCTTATTGGACCACAGTATTTTTTTTTTTTTTTGAGGACTGTCATTGAATGTGTGAGAAGATCAACAAGAAATAGTTTGAACAGTACAGTAACAATATCAATATCTAAACATACAGGATAGTAAAGTTAACTAAGTCCCAATTTATTTTACTGGAATAGCCACATTTGGTGGGACTGTGATGCAGTATACCACTGATGGGAACACTGGGGTTTTGACTGTAGCAAAGCACATGTTTAGGATAGTTTTAATGTCCTATTTACACCACATTCTCATAACATTTCTCTATTTTTATTTTGGTTCTAGTAATAATCTAGGAACTAAAAGGAGTTAATTAAAATGAGATGGAACAGGATGAGCTCATGTTGCATAATCCAAACTCGAAAACAATCTTCCATGCTCTAAATCACATTTAGAATTTGAGATTGGATTCCTTTTTTTTGTCTGAACTGAATTATACATTTCACACATGAACTCCATTCACTAATAATTTTCTTTTTCCAAAATCCTATTCTGTGATTTCTTTGTGAGCATTTCTGGCATAGGAAGTGAGAACTAGCTAAAGAAATTTGGGAACTACAAGTGTGGACTGGAGATCCATTTGTGTGAAACCCTGTAGCTATGTTTCAGGAAAAATAAATGCCGAGAGTCAATATTCCCTCTTTTAGTTAAACTGGAAGCCCGGAAGAGCTATTTCTGTCCCTGAGATGATCTGTGGGTCACACTGGTAGGCAACTGATCTTTGCGTTTTGGGGCGTGAGCTGAAATGAACTGTTGACCAAGGCGGAGGCAGCCTCTGAAGCCACCGAGCCCCGCTGGAGCAGGGGGGCTGGCCCCATGTTGGCGAATGGACCAGAAGAAAGGTCACTGTGCAGAGAGAAACCAAAGACAAACCCCAACGGGGCCTTCCGGAGTAGCAGAGCGGACCTGGGAAAGATCCTGAGGCAAACAATCTCTTTAATACCCTGAGTATTTGATTCCTGGAAAAGCTAATCTTGCTTCCCGCCACCCCAGGGCTGTAGAGGGGCAGTGCAGTTCCTGAGCACTCATCACAGTTCCCTGGAGCTCTCCCGGCAGCTGGACTGGGTGGGGTCGAGCTAGACTCCCCGACTCAGTGGGGAAAGCTGTTCCCATCCTGTAACTCACAACCTAAAGCAGGACCCTGACTTGCAAATTCAAATTATGTGCAGGCACTTAGGTTGCTCTGATGTGACGTCCACTGTGGGGCTGAACATATCACTTCTATGCTGATGCTTCATTTGCAAGCCCAAGTATGAGTTCCTGGGTCCCAGTGAGGATACACAGTGACCTCAGACATTGTGGAAAAGTTAGGACTTGGAAGCATTCATCTTTGTGCTCCAAGGCCATCCAATTCCATGGTGTAGGCTGTTCCGAAAAAGCCAAAGAACACTTGCATGTGTCATTTGCCAGTCACCGATACCTCTGGGATTATGCTTTCCTTCTCACAATATGGACTGCAGGGACAGTCACTAATTAGCAGTGCTGCTTATCACAAGCACGTGGAGATAATGGCACTAATTTTTGAGTTTATTCAAGCTAATGGGGAAGGTGCCGGTCAACTTCCTGGATGTTAAAAATTAATGAGCCCAGCTCTTAGCGTCCCACTGAGCTCTGTGGACACAGAGCAGATAGGACATTACTGCTCTAGTATTTGTGCCAATGCATCCTTGATTGTGCCCAAAAGAGAGTGTGAATCTTGTCAAAAGCTTCAGTTCCACATGTCCTCTACCATATCACAGAATTATATAGTCCTTATATTATATATATTTTAAATGGTTCTTTATTCATAAACTTGGATATATTTTAAAAATCTATTACCAACCAAAAAGGACTAATTCAGGTAAGGCAATATATATAGTCCATACATATACATATTTCATATGGAATATAGTACATATAATACAAACTAGTCACATTGATATTCAGTTTCCAAACATTTTTCCAATTAAAAACCACTTGGAAGGGCAAATATATCATCTCACTGATTTGAAATAATTAAAATAAGCGAACCCATAGAGTCAGAATCTAGATTTCAGTTACCAGGGGACAGAGTAGAGAAAGCAAATGGGAAGTTAAGGCTTAAAATGTTCCTACGTGGAATTATGGCAGTGTGTAGGAAATGGATTGTGGTGATGGGAGCACAACATTGTGAATGCAATTAACAGCACTGAAATATATATCTGAATATGATTAAAAGGGGAAATTTTAGAATATATATATGGTAACAGAATAAAATATATTTTTTAAAAATCCATGGAACTACACTACACAAAGAGTGAACCCTAAGTTAATCCATGGACCTTAATTACAATTATACAATTATTCAATATAATTATACAATTATAAAAATGTGCTATCATCATCTGTAACAAATGTTCCACACCAATGCAAGGTTGTCGGTGGTGGGGTGGTGTATGGGAATCCTGTATTTTATGCATGATTGGTAAACCCACATCTTCTCTAATAAAGAAAAAATATTTTTTAAAAATCTGTTAGTTATGTACCTCAATTTAGTATATAATATTCACTTTGGGATATAAAATACTCAATTATAGTATATATTTTAAAATCACTATATTGTTCTATCATAATGTTTTAAATTATAATTACTATGGTCACCCTTTTATGGTATCTACTTTTAAAAAAACTTTTTATTGTAATAACATATCTACTTTTTAAAAACTTTATTTTAGTAACATATACACAACTAAAAATTTTCCATTTTAACCACTTTCAAGTGTACAATTCAGTGATATTAATTACATTCAAAATATTATGCTACCATCACCAACATCCATTACCCCAACTTTTCATCACCTCAAAGAGAAACTCTGCACCCAATAAGCAATAACTCTCCCTTCTTCCCCATCCCAGGCCCTGGTAATCTGTAATCTCCTATCTGTTTTTATGTCTCCAGGAATTTCATATAAGCAAGATCATGCAATATTCGTCTTTTTGGGAATTGCCTCGTTTTATTCCATTGGAGTCTTATCTTTACCACCTACACCCAATGCCAGAATTACCCTTCTATGATAAAATTCTCTTTTTTGGCATACACCTTCTGCTCCAACCTTCTATCTTGTTAATCTCGACCCAAATCTACAAGGGTCTGACTGAAGTTTCTTTGTCTGTATAAGTATCAAAATGTCTTTGTAGTGAAAATTAAGAACTATGGCATAATAATCTCCCTATCAGTAAATTGTAAACTGAGCTGCAATGGCAACTTCTAGCTCAAAGATTCTGTTCTTTTATAAGCAGAAAGATAAAATATAAATTAGGAAATCTGTGTTAACAAATATCACATGAGTATCTAATGCCTAATGGAAAGAAGACCTAAGGGACAGAAAGAAGTCATGAGAAATCAATCTGCATTTTCTGTCATGGAACAAATGAGTTTAACGTGTAGGCGGGAAGCAGAGCAAGATGCCCAAGTGAACGGACCCATACCTCTATAGAGAACAGAACGGCAAATGAGAAAGAAGTAAAATTAGGAAACCAGGGCAACTTTCCAAGGAAGAGAAAAAGAAAGAGCTTGATTGTGTGGGGAAAAATGAGAGAAGTTAAAGTATGAAAGGAGATGCATCTTGCAAGAGACTTGCAATTACAGAAGGCAAAAGAGAAGAACCAAGGAAATGCTGTCTCTCTAATAGTCAGGGAGAGAAAGCTGCTGGAGAGGATTGTGAAAAGGCAGATGCTTTTCATGTGTCTTTTCTCTCTCTCTCTCTCCTTTCAAAAAAATTGGAGCCTCTATCCATTAACCATGGAAGGTACCATTTGAGTTTGGAACACTAAACAAGAATAGGCAAATAAATAATTGGAGACTTTCTTTCTAAAATTTAGATTTGCAGTTACAAGTGTTCTCAGGAATTGATAGATACTCTTACAGAATTTTTAGTCACTATCTTTGAGATATCCTGTAGGATAAAGTTTCTGTTTCTGAAACCCAGAAATAGGGTGATTATATATATATATATGTAGTAGTATAGTAGTATTAATATCAATATAGTATATAGAGTAGTATTCATAACAATAGATAGTATTTGTTACAAAAAACTTACAGAAGAATAGGAATAACTTTACTTACTAGACTGGACAGATTTCTTCAATTCCTAGGGAGATGTTATAAAACTAATCATTTGGAACTTGTCATTCCAGAAGATGTACATATAGACATGGTCAAGATGTCTAGAAGCAATTTAAGGATTTACTTCCCAAATTAATAACTGATTATCAGGAAAAAATTTTGGTGCTCTTGATAAAAGAATGATGTTCCAAACTGACAAATTCCACAGACTGATATATTTTCTGGGCCAGTTAATATACTAAGGGCAGACAGGGCATTCATAGTTGAATAAAACAGACATGTCCCAGCTTCATGTGAAGTACAGTCTAGTGAAGATAAAAATTATTTCTCCGATATTTCTTTGATAGTTTTTTCTCCTCCCTTTTTTCCATTCCCATTTTCTGAAACATCTATTTATCCAATGTAAGACTTCGTGAATTGATTTTCTATGACCCATTTCTTATCTCTATTTTTTTTGCAATATTTTTGGCAATTTGCTTGATTTAGACATAGAAATCTGTTAAATTTTAGTTTAATTGAAGCAGTTTTAAAGTCCAAGAGCTTTTTCTTCTCTTTTCTTTTTTTATTGCATCAGGATCTTGTTTTACACATGCAATGTTTTCTTAATTATCTCTAAAGCTTTATCTTTTGTTCTCTGACTTCTCTTTTTCTTCCACAGTCAATATTTAAAAACTTGGGTCTGTCTTTCTTCAAGTTTTCCTCAAATGCCTGAGATCTTTGGTTTTGCATCGATGTTCAGCATTTATAATAGCACTTCCATGTAGTAGGCACTTATTTTAAGGTTCTTTGGATAATTTATAGAAGAAAGGGAGGGAAAAGGAAAGAAGGAGTAACCAGAAAAGCTGACAGGGATCTGTCTGTAAGTAGACGAAGATACTTGGAGGCAGGTTTCTTTTTACGCTAAGCCGGGAGGGAGCCACATGTAACTCAGGGTGACCCTAAGTAGAAGAAGAATTATCCCTGGGATATCCACTCCTGCACTAGCTATTCTAGTTCTCCCAGCCAGTTTTCTCCACTTCTTTAGAGGATAACCTTCTAATTTCTATTCCTTGGGGCATCTGGGGATCTGAGCATTCTCTAGCAGGGATAGGAGGTCAAAGGTTGTGTATATAAGCTCTATATTCATGTCCCCATATTAGGGCCCTTCCATACTCTTGCTCTCAGTTGTAGTGTTTCCAAATTCTTGAAAGATATTAATCTTCACTATTCAGGAAATATGTATCAGAATCAGCAAGAATTCTTACAGATTTCCAAAATTTTAAATTGTCTTGTATTTTTCATTTCATTCTATTTACATGTTTTTAAATAATAATGAATGATTATAGTAACAAACATGAATATTTTTTCTGTGATAATATTATACTAAAAGTTTCAGGAATTTTCTAAATATATGGCTTGTAATTAATATGTATAGATATATCAGGACAAAATTATATCTGTCAATAAAATGTAGAAGTGATTTCTTCCTGATATACATATTTGCTCATAGAAAATATTAAAAGAAGGAAATTCCACATAGCATTTTCCTTCTCTAGCTTTTGACTTGACTTGGGTGGATTCATTTAAACGAATAACAATTCTATGTTGATTGTTAAGCTTCAATTCTTGCATTCCTGATCCCTCCAGTGATTTTTCTTGGGATTTAGGACTTATTAAAGTATATAAGTTTCCTGAGATGTGTGAGAAAGGAATTTCCACATGGAAACAATAGTCATTGTACTTGTCAAATCCAAGTCCAAAGCTTCTCTATAGGGCGCAGTTGCTGCAGGCAGTCCACATTGATTCAATTCTGAGACATCCATAGATGTGTTTCATGAATCCACTCTTCAAACCACTGCCCCTCTTCCTCACAAAATGCACTGCAATCTCCTGGGACACACAGTTCCCTTCTCTTTTCTTTTGCTGCATGCAATTATATTTCTTTACTCCTTCCATTAGGTTCATGGTGTTTGGAGAAGAAAGGAAGATATGTTCATGGGCTCAGTTCTCCATCTTCAACCCGAAAACCTCTTGTTTTTCATTATGTGGGGCAGTTTTTACATATATCTACTGAAGGGAAAGCAAGAGGTAAAACAATTCTTTTTAGTCTATAAAGAGTGATTTCTCAATATAATTTGAGTAGGCAGAAATCAGTGTCATTTCAAACTCAGGTGTGCAAGATGATGATTTTATTTTTTATAACTGAAATTAATTTGTATCTCAAGCACTCATCATGTTAGATGAGGAAAAATAATCTTGGTCAATTCATAATTATCTGAGTCAATTCAGGAGCAGGAGATTCGAGTGTTGATACCTCCTTTTCCCCTGGGATTGCACTAAAGTCCCAAGGAACTTCCTATTTTACAGTGGTTTGCTCTATCAACCTTCCCTAAAGCATTGGATGCCAGACCCAAGTTCTACTCGAACTGGAGAAGGACCATTACATTAGCTCCTGTAACAAGTTACCACAAACGTAGTGGCTTCAAACAACACAAATGTACTATCTTAAAGAGCTGGAGGTCAGAAGTCCAAAACTGGACCTTACAGGGCTAATATCAAGGACTCGGCAGGGCTGTGTTCCATCTGGAAGCCCCAGGGAAGAATCTGGTCCTTGCCTTTTACAGCTTCTAGAGGCCACATTCCTTGGCAACTTGGCTCACTTCAAGCAGTGGCAACGCTCCAGCTCTGCTTATTGGCACATTGTCTCAGGCTCTTGCTTCCTGCTTCCGTCTTTTAAGGACCCTTGCAATTACCCTAGGCTCACCCGTATAATACAGCAGAATCTCCCTGATCTAAGATGCTGAAGTTAATTTGCAAAATCCCTTTTGCTGTGTGTTGGGGAAATATAATTAACAACAAAATCTTTTCCCATCCCAAAAAGCCTCTCCACAGTGGTAGAAGGGAAAGAAAGATATTTTATTTTATTGAATAAGCATTAGACCAGAATGCAATGCATGACAGGCAATCTGCTAAAGAGGTTGCAAAGAAAGAAACCTCGCCCTTTTATATAGCCAAGCAGTTACAACCCGTTATATACATGTTCTCAAGATAAATAACTAGTCCTCAAATAAGAGGACTTAACAGTACACACATAGTTCATCTTAAATTCACCCTTTGTACTTCAGGTGACTTAACATGTAATTCAGTTGTGACTCTTGTACTGCTAGCTGTGCATTAGATATTAATTTCAAAGATAAGCCAGGGGGAAGCGGATGTGGCTCAAACGACTGGGCTCCCATCTACCATATAGGAGGTCCAGGGTTCGATTCCCGGGGCCACCTGGTGAAGCAAGCTGGCCCACGTGGAGTGCTGGACCACACGGAGTGCTGGCCTGTGCAGAGAGCTGGTGCAGCAAGATGATGCAACAAAAAGAGACACAGAGGAGACACAATAAGAGATGCAGACTAAGCAGACTAGGAAGCTGAGGTGGTGCAGGAGATTGAGCGCCTCTCTCCCACTTCGGAAGGCACCAGGATCGGTTCCCGGGGCTGCCTAAAGAGAAGACAAGCAGACACAGAAGAATACACAGCAAATGGACACAGAGCAGACAGTGAGAACAAAAACAGTGTGGGGGGTGGGGGAGAAATAAATAAATAAAAATCTTAAAAAAAAAAAAAAAAAGACAAGCCAGGATAAAAATAAGAGTCTTTTTCCCCCGAGTCAGTCACAAGCCTTAAAGCCACAGAAAGGAGTCCACTCAATAACAAGCTGCTGTGTCAAATGTTTTAGAATGCATTAAAATAAACCCTTTTAAAATCAAGTCTTCAGAAGCAACTTCTTTAGAGACTGCCATTTTAGAAATTATTGCTAGAATAGTTACTTGTGTCGTTCCAGGCACAAGAAGCAGATCTGTTAAATAACAGGCATTTTCTATCATGGACCAAATCCACATCGTATAAAAGCTAACACAAGCCAAAAACCCCAGAGATTTCAGAGATTTCATAATTTGCAAGAAAGTGTTGGTTTGCAATGGCAAAGAAGACACAGGGAGCAAAGCAGGATCGAGTTGGAGGCAGGAAACAATTGGCAAGTGATGTTATCATGAGGGAAAGAAAGAGAAGAAGCGATGTAGGGATAGGAGCAACAATCGTGGATTAAAGCTCTATGCCAATTCCAGGCAGAGATCAGGTTCCAAGAGAAAGCTGGGGCTCAGAAGGGAAAAGAGGAGCCAAAGCCAGAATCACAGACAAAGTCTAGCTGGGTTATCAAATCATCCTTATGTCCAAGGCAAGGTGAGGAAACAAATAGAAGAAGGGGAAGCACTGGGAAAAGTTCAGCAAAGAACAGCACAAGACCTAGCTGGATGCTGGCTACAGGGCTAGACTCCTGAGAATCAAGAAATAAAGGAAGTCCAAGTACATGGCCGGACCAAGAGAAGGGTACTGCTTGGAAGACCTGGTTCCCGCCCCCATGGGAGGGATGGCATTTGAAAGGCTGAGGTCAGTGTCACAGCTACAGCATGGAAGGATGGGGCGCCCTCCGGCTTCCTGGGTCTGGGAAGAAAAGCAACTACCAGGTCCAGGGAAAACTGGCTGGGGAGGCGAGGGCTCTGTCTTCATGATTATGGAAGGTAAGATAGCCTTCCGCAGAGATGGGACTGAGATAGGGGTACAGCCCAAGGGAATGCAATACATTCTGCCAGTTTCAGTATTAGGTATGAAAGAGGGTTAAAAAAAAAAACCACAACACCTGGGTCCTATTCCCTGCTCTGTCACTAAGTAAGTATGTTACCTTGGGAAAGCCATTTAGTCTTTTCAGGATGTTGAAGAAGACTCATTAAGAGACTGTATGGAATATTTCTACATTAATTTCCAGGGCTAAGACTCAGTTCTCTTTTCTTTGTGCTTCTGTTTCTTCCTCTGTAAAATGGGTTGAAGAATAGTACATGCCTCTTACACTTGACATGATTTGACAATGCAAAACCCTTAGAAAAGGGGCTGTTAGATAATCAGTGTTAGCTATTACTGCTATCCCTTTCCTTTCTCATTACCACAAGTCTAATCCAGATCCTTAATATCTCACCCACGAATGGCTTTAAGGGCTACATACCATTTCCCTACTTGCAGATCTCCTCCACTGGACCCCAACCCCATATGACTACTACAACAGTGGTTCTAGAAGAGCAACCAATGACCCTCTAAGATTCCATGCATGGGCATATAAGATTCTGTGAATGCTCTGAAAGTACCAAAAAATATGTGCATATTTCTGGTGAGAGGTCCTTAACATTCATTAAACTTTTGAAATATATATATATTTTTTAATCTTGGGCAACTCAACTTGATCCATATTTTAAATCACCTCATTCATCACTGAATTCTTCAGATCAGAGAAAAATGCTTCCCACAGTCAATCACTTTCCCATGTCATCGTTTGTACTCTCCTCAAACCTCCAACATCTCTTCACTCATCCTTACTGCCATCTGAGTTCTCTGAGAGCATAGACATCATCAGAAGCTGGATTCCACGAGCTTTTACCGCCTCATGTACCCACTCATCGGCCTTTGACCAAACATTCGGCATGCTCCTATTGTTCAAGAACAGTGCTCCAAGAGAAGGTCAAATACGGAGGGCACTTTACATCCTCTTTCTCTGTGTTAATTTTTCTCCTTAGTATGTATCCCTTTCTAATATAATAATTATCTTAGTCATTTTTTTAAATCATCTGTCTCACTTAATGGAATGTAAGCTCCATGAGGGCAAGAATTTTTGTCTGATTTGTTCATTGCTGTATCATCAGAACCTAGAATAGTACTGGGAATGTAGTAGGTTCCTAATAAGTATTTGTTGAAGAAATGAATGCATGAATCTTTGTTTATTTAATGGCAGTATTGACTTTATTATACTCACTTTCCTGCAGGTCTTTCTCCTCTGTTTCTCTCCTGTTTTACTAGTTCCTCCTTTTCAGTCCTTTTTATCCCAACTTTTCCTCACCACCCCAACCTCTGAATGTTGAGTGGCCCAGGGATTACTCCTTGGGATTTTTAAATCTACACTCGGTCCCTTGGTGACCTCATCTAATCTCATGGCTTTCAATCCCATCTATATACTGAAGTCCAACAACGTATCTCTCCAGTCCAGCCTCTCCTCACAACTCCTTACATATATCTCCAACTCAACATCCAGCTTTAACACGCCCTAATCTAAACTCCCCTCACCCCCTAGAGAGGAAACTCCTTCCTTCCATACGCTTCTCCAGCACCACTAATAACAAGGCTCTCTTTCTTGTTTCTCAAGTGATTGACCCTAGAATCATGCTTGACTTTTCTCTTTCATGTCGTCAGTCCATCAGCAAGAATTGTGCCTCTACTTTCAAGATATCCTCAGACTCCACTTCTCACCACCTGCACCTCTTCCACCTGGTAGCCGCCACATCTTCTACCTGGATTACAGCAGCAGCCTCCTGATCAAGCTCCCTGTTTCCGCCCTGGGCACCCTTTCACCCTATTCCCACTATAGCAGCCAGAATGATCCTGTTAAAACGCAGTTCAGATAATGTCACACCTGTCTCCAAAACTGTGCAAAGTCTCCTCAAGTCATTCCAATGGCCTCTGAGGCCCCACGCAGACCAGCCCTCGGTAACCTCTCTGACCCCATCTCCTGCTTGGCTACTCTGCTCTGGCCACTCCTTGCTGTCCAGACATTCCAGGACTATTCCCTCCTTGGCATTTGCTATTCTCTCTTCCCTGAACATTCATCTCTTAGTTATTTGCCTGGCATATCATAGTCATTCAATAAATATTTCTTGAAGGAATAGAAAATAAATTAAAAAGATTTACGTTAACAAGATGAAATTCAAAGCCCTCAACTACGCATTCAAATTGCACTATAATAATGCCCCCATTTGATCTTCATACTTTTCTTATCTGCAAATAACACCTAGGAGTTTTCTGTTTCTACTGCAGTGCTTTGCATACAAATTAACTTCCTAAATATTTAATAACTTGTAGAATCAGATGTGAATAAAAGATACAATTAGTCCCATTCATTTCAACTTGTGTAAACTGCTTTGCAATTACTGGTAGTTCTAGACTAACCCTCCTTATGCAGCCCTTTGCTCTAATTAAGTTGAGCAAAGCTTTGCCTTGTTATGATAATGCTGCTTCTTTAATGCTTAAGATCTGCCTTTCAGTTTCTTTTTCATTTCTTAAGGCCTTTTTGGTGATAGTTTAAGATCCATAGCCTAAGATTTAAAAGAGAGAAAATACAAAAATTCAATCCTAAATCTATTCTTTCCTGGTTTTATATTAATAGAACCTCAGTTTTTAGCTGGACAGATGGTCACTCAGAAAAAAGACTACAATTCCCATCCTTTCTTGCAAATGACTGTGGCCATAGAACTAGCCGCATCTACCTTTTGCTCCCTTTTTTTCCACACTCCTTTCTCTATCCTGCAGCCTGGAATGCAGATATGATGGCTGGAATTCTAGCAGCAATCTTACATCTCAAGGACACAAGCCACACCCTGGGTAAGGAAAGGTGAGCTGGAAGGAGTTTGGATTACCGAGGTATTCATCCTAGGCCTTGGCATATTACTTCTGGCCTTATGTGAGAAAGAATTCATCTGTTATTCAAGTCACTGTTACTTTAGGATTCTTACACGCAAACACAACCCTAATATACCACAAAAACTATCTAATATTGCCTAGAACTTTAGAGTTAAAGAACTTTACTGTTGAATCATTTAAAGAATAAAAACAATATAAAGTATCTGCAATGATAATCAAATGTCTTTATTTTCTATATTTAATTTCTTACAATAAGTTTGGAAAAATAGTTATGTCTCCAATGAACTTTCACTGCAAGGAAGTTGATATGACAAAAGGTTTACAGTGAGTGATTATGGAAAAAAAATATTAGTACTCAAAAACAAGAGTTCTATTTGGTTTTCACTTTACATATATTTAACACAAGCATAAACGGAAGGTCCACACACCAGAACTAGGTGCTGTTCTCCTTAACTGAAATGCTAGATCAGAAGAGAGCCTTTGGCAATTTGAGATCCAAATTTAATAGATTTTTAATCTCATTCAAAATAAAGGTTGCCTAAAAATGTGGAAAAAACATGAAACTTGGTGAGACTCTTCTTTGAAAATGTCTTTTCATCTTTGTTTTTGGTATTCTCTTAGACTTTTGAGGTTTATTTAACACAGTATTTTATTTGCTTAGTATTCAAATTTGGACACACTGATTATTTGCTCTACTTTTCTGAAAGGTTAAGCAACTCCATAAATAAACACATTGATTTTGCTCTCTTATGTCTCTTCCGCAAAGCCTCATATAATTGGAAATAACCTAATATTTACTTATCATTAAATATACTTTTGTTATAAATAATACACAGCATATGAAATCACAGGATTTTAATGAGTTAAAGACAAATTTTAGAACTCTAAAGTAATATTTACAATGTAAACATCACAGTCATTACATTAGAGTAAAATAAACCACAATATTCACAATACAATATATTTTATTTGGTTTTGATATTGAAGTTGTTTTCTTGAAATACTTATGTAGAACTCAAAATAGAATTACTTTATCGTCCTCCTTCAAGAATTCTGAAAAAGAAAAAATTGATACTTTAAGCATAAAAATACTTTTGTTTACAGTATCTGTTTCATCCATTCATCCACTCTTGTGATAAACATCTATTTCTCTTTGCCCCTTGCCTATGAGCAAGGAGCAAGCCTTGTGCTATCCAAAAGACACCTTCCCAAGGACTTATCGTCAGTAAGGAACTGGAATGTTAAGGGACTCACTAATTGGTCATTCATAAATATTCATTTGTAATTTTTGCAGTGGATGCCCCACAAGATTTCTTGTTAAAATAATTTGTCCAAAACCACCCATTCAAAAAAAAAAAAAGAAACGAATGGTAGATGTAAATTCATAAGTGTACTTATAACGGAGAAATGATAGAGTGAGGAATCTCCCTTTATATTTCAGTGCCTATTGTATTTCTTAATTTAAAAGAGAAAGCTTTTTCTGATAGATTTTTTTTTCCAAGAAATGAGATGTGATTAATTTTCTTTTGAGCAAAGAGGCTTGTTTCTCTTAAATGTCTATCCACAATGAGGAATTGGCATGTGCATCCTCATCCCTATATTTCTCATTGAGGTGGAGGCGTAGGCAGTAGACAAAGGCAGCCATCCTCTCCACTCTATAGACGATTCTCATGAAAACCTTAGATAACCACAGCAAGAAATGAGGCAAGACTGTGAATTGTCTTCAGTCTGAGCATGGGCTAGTTTAATCTCATTGACCTAGTCAGGGCTTGGAAGCAGCCTGCTGCCTGATTTTGCAAATGAACTTAATTGGAACACTGCCATGCCCTTCATTTTTAGTATGGTCTGTGGCTGCTTTCATGCCACAGTTGCAGAGTTGAGCAGTTGTAACAAGGACCATATGGCTTGCAAAGCCTAAAATATTTACTGTATAGCATCTTTAGGGAAAAAGTTGCCAATCTGTGATGGAGTGACTACGAAATTTCTTAAAGCACTTGCCAACTATTATAAATAGATGTTTATAAGCTAATATAAACATTAATGTAACCTAATTTGGGAAAGAAATATGTCTTATACCCACGTTTATATCAAAGCAATTTTGATAACAAGCACATCATTGCACAAAGGAAAAAAATCTACTCTTGTTTTCGCTACTCGAAAGTATTTTACAAAGAATTTTAACTACTAAAAAAAAAAAGTATTTTACAGTGAATGCATTGGAGTCATCATACCTACAGTTGCTTTATAAAGCCAGACAAGCTAAGCTTGACTTTGGCTGCAGAAGTTGCTATGTTTCAAGGAAGACAATTAGATCCAGAGTGCATTGGCATTTTCATAATAATGAGCCATGCTATAACTTGGTAGCACTGCACTTCCCTCTACTTCAATTAAATGAGGTGATAACAGTCAATTAATAAAAGTAGCATGGCTTGATGTTCAAAAAGAAATCTAGGTTTGCTCATTAGTGTGAGTCAGGCTTCTCTGTTTTCTATCTCAACACAAGGACAGGAATAAATCTGAGTAAACTAGGAGTACTTTTCAGATATCGCCCTGCTCGCTCATTAGGAGCTTTCTCTTCTATGCGACTGGATCATTACATGAATGATTTTGAACTGTTTAGGGTTGGGGACCACTACTGGAACAAGTGTTCCTCTTAGACGATGCCTCATTGTGAAAAATAATTTAATCCTAAAATGTTTCTAACCAGGTGACTCTCACCTACTTAAATAATTAAGTGTTTGCCATAAGAGTAATAATGCACAGCTATACCCACCACTGGAAAGTTGTCAGCAGCTTTGCTCCAAAGAGCTTTTTCATCATTTTTCTAACTCTTCAGGAAAATCAGGAGATTGTCCCTCACTGCTGCAGAGCAGAAAAAGAAAATTGTGCATGCTAAGCTTTTAAAAAAATAATGATGTGTGACATGCCGTGTTCTGTTCTCTGTAAAGTACACTGGGACAAAACGGTGATCTTTGAGGTTAGTCATTATATATGAATTGTTTCTGAATCTTTACATGTTTAATATTATACGTACAGTGCTATAATCTGGTGGGCAAATCTTGTTTGATCCCTTCTCCCAAACAGAATTGCCTTTATGCTCACCATTGAACAAATGAGTTGAAACAATTCAGACAGCCCACTTCCAATATTTACACACCAGAGAGGTGGAGGTTTTACAGAATCTGAAAATACAAAATAACCCTTGGTTTACTTTGGGAAAATAAGGGTAGGAACAGAGGGAGCAGCAGGCTTAAGAAGTTTCCTGTTCCTATATCATTCTCAACCCTGGCAGCACTTTGGAGTCAGCTGGGGAGCTCTCCATAAAAACACCAGAAACTGATTTCCTTGCCATTAGTTTTGTGTAAGCTCTCCAGGGCAGTCTGGTGTCAGCCATGGTTGAGAATTCCTTCTTCACATAGGATGGGGACGTAGGTGAACCTCAAAGTAGGACCGATAAGTCACCAGGTAGAGATTGTGTTTTGAAAGCCATTATCATCTCATTTGAGCAAGTTCTCTTGGTATTTACCTCCTCTTCCCATTCAGAATCGAGTTCAAGTATTTCTTCACAGCCATCTGTTTTCTAAGGCGGGTGTAATTGTCAGTGAAAACCGCATCGGAGTGGCGTTTGATCAGTGCACGGTCTTCTGAGAGGTTACTGCTGAGAAAAGGAAATGGAAGAGTTTTAGCAACAAATGACAAATGTACCAATATTCCAAATTTCCTGGACTCAGATCAAAAGGAATTCCAACACCCAATTCATATTCTATTACAAAATGACTAAAAAGAAAGTATGCCTAAGAATAGGGAAGCAAGGGATAATCCAATATGATTTTGCATTTTCTGGGATTGCCTTAAGACACATTCTTTACTAACTGAACAAATAAAAAAAATTAGGGGGCACCTGAAGTTGTGTTCTGCCATTTGGAGACAAAGTTATTTAAAAATAAATGCTTCTTTAGAAGCTATGTCACCCTAAGAAGTGCCATATAATTATTTAGCTGTTAACCCTTTAAAAAGGAACCCCCAAAGCTTGATTTGAGCAGGACATAAAATCAGATTCTATGGTTGACCTTAAATTTGCTTCAGCTTATACTTGTGTCCTATATATTTTTTAATGTAACTAGTTCAATTGGATTGCAGAGTTTTAAATGATTGCTACTTAAAGAAACTATGTGTGTCTGGAACCAATGAGTATGATATTGCTGGAAAGCCTTATTCCCTTAATCCATGGACCTGGCATATTTTGCTCAGGAATAGAAATTAGTTTTATTTAACCGAATTAAACATTATCAAAAAAGTTATCAATTTTGATCAAAGTAAGTAGTTAACAGTGTCAATAAGAATTTGTGGGTTAACTACTGATAATGCATTTGATAAAAATAATAAATTCTCTTTACCCAACTCGTTTTCCAATGAGGGATTCAAGATATTTTTTGGCAGAAAGTTGACCCAAGAGTTTACTGTAGTCACTGGTAAAAACTCCATCAGCATGTCGGGCATTTCTGAAACAAGGGATAAAAGAAAGCCATTATTTTGCAAATAGCTTTATAAAATATTATTTGGGTTAATTAAATAAAGAAATGCATCAGCTTATTATGAAAACTTCTTTTTTTTCAAACTCAAATCCAAAAGACAGTTTCCTAATAACCTACCAAAAAATATTTTCTAGACACTTGTGTCAAGTTCTATTCTATATTTTACATTTCAAAATTTAAAAAAATTTAATATAGCTTTTTTAGAAGTATACCTTGATATAAATAATTCTGTATGGCAGAACCGGTAAGAAATATTGGTGTAAGAACGGTATTTCAAACTAAGTTCTATTTATTTATTTATGGTGCTTTATTTCTGCCACCCTGAATGAAGATATATGCAAGGAGAAATATCCTGTTTTGGAAAAGTTCATAATATCATGTCTTGTTAATACTTTTGGAAAAAAATTGAAAATAAAATCTCTTAACATAGAATCTTGATAGAGATTCTTTTTCCATGCACTTGAGGAACTTTTTACACTTCATCTTCAGTCTAGATGTACTTTGAAACTGCTCAAGACAAATAGTTCCATTAATGGGCAGCTCTAGGTATTAGACACATTTTCATTACAGAGAGATGAAACTCATGCCTGAGAACCAATTTCATCATGGAATTCTTGAGGCTGTAGGTTTAGTACAAGGGTGGTATAATCTGTGATGTTGAAACTATGTGCAATAGAATGTAAGTGAATGGTTTGTTCATCCTGTCTTGTTGTAACAAGTTATAACTTGTTCTACAAGAAAATCATGTGTAGTTGAATAAGCTGCAATAAATCAGACTGAACAAAGTCTTGGCACCTGGAAGCCTGCCGCATTATGCACTGGAAATAGCTTCATGGTAAGATCAAACAAAACACGTACATTTCTAAAATATGTTTTGTAAAATAAAACTCAGGAAAAATAAACTCACCTGGATACATCATAAAAGGGTGTGTCATTTTCAGAGAATGCATTTTGTAAGATGTCAGTGTCTGCTTTTAATGAACCTTCATCAGGTTCATTTGCCCCTTCAAACAACATTCTGTCACCCAACATAGAAGAAAAACACAGTAGAAGTATAATACATAATTTTCTCAGTAGATAGTGTTTATAGTTTCACAATATTTGAAATAAGATACTTAAAATCATGGAAATCACACATTCACAACACATGGAAACTGTAATTGAGTTTAATGGCTTCTGTGGTTTAAAAGAGTATAAATAGTGAAATTTTGATAATCCCATAATATAGATGTCATATATATTGTACAAGCGGGACGCATCAAATATAAGAACCAGTTTATTCAATCCTGAGTGTTAAACAAAGCACACTTCCTTAATAATATCTTCACTTTGCAAAAAAGAAAAAAAAAAAAATCACAGGGAGAGAAGTTTCATCCAAAATAGGAACCTGGAGAATTTTTCTTAATGTTCAAAATGAAAATTGTGCAAAATTCATGTATTTGTTTATGTTTGACATCATTTGTTCAAACATCTCTCAAAAGCTGAATATGAACTGCTTTTCTTTGTCTAGGTCCCTCAGGTTGACTTCACAGATTTACCTTAGCTTTATACATTTCTCTGTATTGGTCAAGTCAAAAGAATTCATCCATCTATGCACTGATGCTCAGTAAATTTTGTGGGGCCTTCTGGTTTCTAATCTTATGTATTTACACAATTTTATTAAGGGACACACGATGCCATGGTGGAAGGACTGAGAATAGTCATGCCTAGCTATGGAATATGACTATTTGTGGATGAATGCACATTTTGAATAGCAGCACATTTAAAATTATGCATGTATGTATATTTACATCACTACAGTAAACCTCCGAGGAGGGTGTCATCTCCTGGACACTTGTGTATCTTTTGGTGACAAAGTAGTTGGTGATCAATAACAAGCAATCCTCTTTAGGTCTGAAGCCTAGCAATCAATGCAAACTTCAGCATTCTTGTTCATCTGTTGTGATATAACCATTCAGATACAACAAGTCTATTTAGTTATCAGGGCAACAAAGACGTTGGCTTTAGAAGTATAGATTTTACATAAAATACTAAGAGCTAAGAGATTTTTCATTCAATTAAGTGTAGGTCTACTTTATGAAGAGACTCAGAAGTGGGCAAAAAGGAATACCTGTAAAAGGAAAAAATTGAGCTACTGTAGTTTTCCTTTACTTTCCACTTGTTTAGCATATTTTTAAATTTCAGATAAAGCTTTAAATATGAGCTATGTTATGCTTTATGAATTTGAAATATGGAATACAAGATATAGGACAGTAAAACTTGGGATTTATGGTTAAAACCAAGTCGGTTAAGATTCATTAATTTGGGAGGGAGGGATGTCTCAGTAAGTCAATTATCCCACACGTTGTAATATTGGCAAATTGCTTCTGTTTATATAGATACCTATCAACATGATTGCATATGTTTCATTAATCAAATACTAATTATGATTAGTTATAATAAAATATTTCTGTTCTACAAATTGAACTCAAAAGGGAACTAAAAGGAGGTTGGCAACTAAATATCTATTTTCCACCAGGAACTGAACCGAGATGACATTGGATAAAAGCTTATTAATTATCTAAAACGTGTCTTGAACGAAAGGAAAGTCAAATCCCCTTCACTCCATTTGGAAACGTGATCCACCCTACCCACAGAGCTAAACACTGACACAGTCAGCAATGCCCTAAGAGTGAATTCCAGGACTTGGAATCATCGTGCGGCCCTGATGTTGAAACACAAACTTGCTCAACACATCAGCCAGAAAATTT
>JAQZBX010046831.1:0-20659 GCA_029593785.1 Cabassous unicinctus | reverse complement strand
TGATAATAAATAAATATTTTAGCAAAAGCTTATAGTAAATACTGGAAAACATTTAAATTAGTCTGAAGGAAGAGTTAAACCTAACAATCCATAGCTGATATGTTGATCTGTTTATATATCAAAGACATAATAAATTTCTCATTCTGTACCTGAGAGAAATAGATGGGAAAGTTAATTTTCTTTCTACATTCTTATTGATATTATCAGCTTTTATTTTACAGAAAAAAATCTCAAATGAAATATGGCACTGTGTTAAAACATTTTATAGGAGAAAGGAACAATCTGAATTACCCTTCTAAAGATGTTAGTTTTCTGTAATACCTCAGACTTTAAAACAGGTTAGTGAAATTTAAGAAACTGTTAAGTAACAGATTGAAAATTCACAGGTGGAAGATAAAATCAAAATGATGAAAATATATTTAAATTGAACTCGAATTCTGGATTGAATTGGCACCTACACTACCTCTAAAATAACTTCAGCTTGTCTAGTGAGTATACCAGAGGCTCCTCTAGAGTGATAGGTAAAGCAAGTAGAGATAAAAATGTAATAACAACAACAAATAAAAGACAAGGGAACTTTTTAAGAAGTATTCCTTCTAATCCAGGGGTTCTTAACCAGGGGTCCTTGAGCTTGAATTGAAATTCAAAAATATATTATTCTTATGGGGACGTGTTGGTGCGGGTGTGATATATTTATTAAATAATACATAGTATAATGTGGACTTAGTAAGGGGTTCATGTTTTTCACCTGACTGGCAAAAGTGTCCTTGAAACAAAAAAGGTTAAGAACTCCTGTAATATTATGCTGATCTAAAAATAAGAGCATTCACTCCACCTTTCCTATAAAATATTAATTTTTCTATATTAAGTCCAAATAACTAAAATAATGGAGTCATAGATTTTGTCCCACAGTAAAAGAATTTTAAATATGACCCCTATGTGAAATAATCATTTTTAGAATTTTAGCTTTCAAAAGGAACACTATTTTTTTGCCTCATATCCTAGACAATCCAGGAATCTTTTCTCCTATGTACAAATAGTCACAGAATCTGTGATCCTTTTACCAGAACTTTAGTAGAACTAACAGAAGTTTCTGATGTGCTTTCATATGGAGTAAACTCTGTATAACTTACTTTATTCAATTTAACTATTCCTTGCTGTCCCTATGATTCATTGGTTTGAGTGATAATCTCATAATCCTGAAGAAAAGAGAGTATATGTTTATGTGTTTATGTATATATGCTGTCCCACTTCTCCCTAAGTTATTTTTGTCTCCTCATGTCTAAAAATCCATTAAATTTTATATCCTCCTATATATTCAAGGTTCTTACATTCTTGATCAACTTCCTCTGGATATTCCATTGCTATAAATCTCCATTTCAAATTTTAACTACTTAAAACTAGTCACATGGTTCAACTCAACCATAGAAAAGTACCTTATGTATCCCAGAAACTACATTTCCATACCTGAGATGGAATCTACAGTTTTAAACTTTGTATCGTGATATAACATCACATCACATAACATTATTTTATAACATAACATAACATAACATAACATAACATAACCGTAAGATCTTGTGAAAACAAAAACCACAAAATTTTCATCAGGTTAACTATTTTTCCTTTCTTGCTCTTACTTTTTCTACTTTATTATTCAGTGATGTACAAAAATGCCAGTTTAAGCCAGCTATTCCTCTAGAAAAGTCAGTATTCCTTTCCAATAGTTACAGCTCAGAAAAGAGATTAGAAAACAAACTATTAAAAAAGAGGAAATGATACTAAATGATACTAATATGTAAATTCAAAAGTAGCATTAGGTGAGGCATCAGGTCTGTAAAGTGGAGAGTGGGGTAAAAAGGAACTGAGACTTTAAGATTTATTGCAACACAACTGGTAAAAGATGATGCAGGACTGAGGGTGTGCAATGTTTGTGTGGAGGGAGATGAGATGATTGAGACATTATTGGTAGAATGGAGAGAATTTTGTGGTCTCTGATTTTGGGGAGAGAAAAAGAATAGTAGGGAAATAAGGATTTTCCTAATTTTCTCATCAACTTGGTAGAAAAAGAGAGTTGGATAAGAAGAAAAGGGAATCCTCAGGAAAACAAGGAAAATGATGACATTATACAGTGTGATGCATGCTGCAATAAGAGGAAATAAGACTACCTAAGGAAACACAGATGGGGAAACCTATATTAGTCAGGGCATTTTGTTACAAATGAAAGGGACTGTGTTTAAAGCAGTCTAAGTAAAATGGATTCCATAATGAGTGACAGCGAAGCTGAGGAGTGAGGTGCCCTAGGATAAACCCTGGACAGCAAATACCATCTGGACTCTCCTTCCATATCTTTCCTTTTCTTTCCATAGGTGAGCTTTAAGTTTGATTTATTTGTTTGTTTACATTTTCTTTTCATAATGGCTTTTCCCTGAGTTATTGAACCCAGCTCCCAATTTGGGGATCAGTTTCTATTACAAGAGTTCCAAGGAAAACATCCTGTTTTACTTCACTTGTGTCCACGTGTCCCTTCCTCTACCTTCTGCGAGAGTAGGGTACTATGATTGACCTAACCTGGTTCAGATACCAAAGTCTTGGCTAATCTCTATCACCTGTGAGATTGGGGTTACTTTAAAAGATTTTAGCTTCCTTCCAATCCCATGACTAGAGTGAGGAAAGTTGTAGTTCTACAAAAGATGGAGAAACTGTTTCTCTGAGAAGGTGCTGTGTGCCAGATGGAAAAAAAAAGAGTAAATGTTCATGGTAAGAACAAAACCCAGATGAGATAGGCATGTGGAAAGTACTTGTGAAGGCTTTCTTAGGGGAAACAGATGCCTGAACTTTGTCCTAATGGTTAAGTCAAGGTTAATGGGGCAATGGAGGGAAGTAAATCAGGGAAATAGACTAAGTTTAGGAGGAAGAACATGATGTGTGTGATATGTCTGATGAAATATAGGAATTTCAGAAATCCCAGACTTGCAGTTTCCGTAATAAAATCTGTGGCTGGGTTTGAAATCAGGAGTCAATTTTTGAAGGACCTTGTACACATTATTAAAGATGTTGGATTTTATACTGTAGGTAATCATCCTCAAAATGTTTTGATAATTTGCATCTAAATATAAACATTTTCTTGCACAAACCACCAATGTAAAAATATTTATCATTTACAAGGAAGTATGTCCATTATTTTACTAATATATACATTATAAAAATATACAAATAGGAAAATAGAAAGAATGGAATAAAGATGAATTAAATAACATTTTCAACAATTGTTTTACTTCATAAATACTATTTTTAATATTATTTTTGAATGTAACCCTAATCATAATGATTTTGTTCTATCATTTGATTCTGTTGCAAGACAAAATATGTACTTATGTAAAGTTCATATTTATCAATATTAACAATGAAGAATATAAATCTATATTTCTTATAGCTTTTTTAACAATTTCAAATTTTTCTGACCACTGTCTTGTCTGATCATATTGTTTTGACCTTTTTAGTGGCTTGAGAAGAGAAATATCAAACGAAGGAGAAATATAAGCTATGACAACTTTCTATTGTATGGTTGTACTTTCTTTGTATTATTTTTCAAACTGTGGTATATTTGAAGAACATTTTAACTACCTCCTCTCTTTGTAATAGTGCTTGTTAGTCAAAACAAAATAATATGATAAAAAAATTAGTATACCTAATTTATGTACACTACAGTGGAGTATAGCAAGCTAAGAACAAATAAATAGCTGAAGACTACACATTTTTCTGCAACCCTTGCTCTTTTCTTAGGAAAGCATTTGATTAGATAGGCTCAATATATTAGATTTCTGATTTATGGACCAAGAAAGCATGCCACTGTAAATCTGGGTATTGAATAATATTAATGAACAATTTATTTATATTTTTGTAAAAATAAATATAAATATTATTACATTTTTTTCACAACCTAATAAATCATATTAGGCAGGCAACCAAGATAGTGGAGTGATATAATTAAACTTTTTTTCAGAAAGATGTTTCTGGTTACAATATGGGGAATTTTGAAACTGTATATATGTGTATCTGTGTGTGTGTTCAACTTTTGACATATGCATGTATGTGTATATGTGTGTGGTGTTTGAGTATGTTTTGTTTAGGGAGCCAGTAAATATAGCATGAGAAGGGGATAATTGATGGAGTAAGATGGACTCTAGTGGGGCTGGGGATTTAAGAAAAATGAAGAAGGGTTGGAATAATTGCTGAGGGAAATGGGAAATAGGCCAGATAAGAAAAATGTAACAGGATTGCCAAGCAGTTGTGGTTACATCTGAGTCTGGATACCATAAATTTGCTATGGTACTAATCGGAAAGATCATCTGGTTTTCTCTAGCGGTGCACAATAATGTGGGTGCCTGTTCAGAAGCAGAGGAGGCAGATAGTTGAATTAAGCCAATGCTTTTCAGTAGACAAAGAGGAGGGGAAAATCAATCATCTGGGGAACTTTTTAAGCTACACATCTGTCACTCCAGGACTAACAAAAGATTTTTTGCAATCATATACAGTGAGTCTTGACTGGAGAGAAAATGGAGAAAAGCTAGAAAAGTTATGTAATGACTATCACAATGTCAAGAAGTTGGTAAATGAGAACACATAGAATGAATGGAATTAGAGAACAATTTAATACTGTTTATAATAATAAAATCATTAAATTAAGTTCAAATTATCTTCAATGTTACTAAATGTAATGGAGAACTAGATGTTGTTAGATTATAAAAATGGACATGGAAAATAGTTTGGTTATCTAGAACTATCAGATTAACCAAATAGTTAATTTAGGGTCGGCATCATATAATATTAAACCATTATCTGGGTCCATTCTGGCTGAATTTAATTCCCAACACAAGGTCTTTCTGTGATTCTAAAAAGTTATTTTGCCCTGCTCTCCCTCATTTTCTCATATAAATGAGTTAATATATGTAAAACACTTAGAACAATACCAGTAGCTAGTAAGCAATTTATAGACATGAGGCATTATTATTGCTAAATCATAGTTTTATCTTTATTGTACAAAAGTTACTTCATTTAACAGTGAAGTCTCACTCCATAGAAAGTAAGACAAAACTGTGAGTTTCCAACAGAATCGCAACATTTGGCCTGAGGTCACACTGTAATTAACCAACATTCTGATTATTATGAAATAATAAGTCCTGAGAAATGATTTTATAGATTGTTTTACTTCTTCTGATGCACGATTTTCAATAATGGAGTTTAATTTATAGATAATGCAAAACAAGATTTGGATGTAGGCTTAAATAATAGAGCATTTTTTTTCCCCTGGATAAGGTGCCTTTTAGGCATGAACTAATAATTTGCATCCAAGGAACCTGATTCCAATATGGAATCTCTTGTTGCTTCTATGAGGCATAAAGGAAAATATATTCCTAAGCAAAGGAACAAGTTCACCCCTAAATATTAAAGTCAACAATGTTTAAGAGAACTAACTTTACTAGTATTTATTGTTCTTTACATATATGTTAGCTCATTTAATTGATACAAAACCAGTTATCATTGATTTCATTATCTCACTTTACAGATGAAAAAGTGAACACATTGAAATTTTTAAAAACTACTATGGTGAAATACCTAATGAGAGACTGTGATGGTTAGGCTAATGTATCAACTCAGCCAGATAATTGTGCCCAGGTGTTTGGTCGAGCTAACATTGGGCTAATTATAATACAAGGACATTTATGGACTTTAGTCACCAGTGAGTTTACTGCATAGATAGCTGATTAATCATATCAATCAGGGAGTTTGCCTTCAGTGATGAGTGACCCTTTGTCCAATCAGTTGAATGCCTTAAAAGGGGAAGTGATTTCAACATTCAGAGAGAATTTCCCAGCACCTCTTTGAACAGCCAATGTCTCCTGGAAACTCATCAGGGACCTTCATTGGACTTTCATCAGAGCCCCTGCTTTGCAGCCTGCCTGCGGAACCTGGACTTGTGTGTACCCACGGTCATGTGACAGACTCTTATAAATTCTCATACTATTTACAGATATCTCCTGTTGATTCTGTTTCCTTAGAGAACCCTGACTATTAGAGACATAAAATGACTTTAATATCATTTCAGTTTTTTAGCTTTGTTAAATTATAAAAGGTATAAATACTCCTTAAAATAGTCTAACAATGCAAAGATATTTAAAGTAAAGAATGAAATCCCCTATAATACTTTGCATTTAACACACATTAATATGAGTAGATAGATGTACACACACAAGCATACACACATATAGTTTATTTTTATCAAAACTAGATTAATAACATACATTATAATCTGAAGTTTGCTATATTACCCCATTTTAATGGCTTATATTGTTTCTCAGATATAACATGTTATTTAAACCTTTCCATATGAATTGGCAACAGAATATCACTATTACAAATTATGTTCATTTGCATGTGCTTACAATTTGTTTTAAGAAGAACTATCAAAAAGTAGAAATGTTTAATCAAAAATATTTATCACTCATTATTTTGATAGGTATTATTAAATTACTTTCTAAAAGTTTGTATTAATTTGCACTGATACAGTAAATGACACTTATTTTCTAAACATTTTCTTAGAAAAAACAATAATGTCATATTTTTTAATTGGTAAAAGAATAATAATATCTCATTGTCAAAAATGTTAATGACCTCATAACTAATGAGATGAGTGATTTTTTAAAGTTTGCCTGCTTGTAACTTTGCTCATCCCCCCTCTTTTTCTACCAAGTTATTTGCCATGTTCTTAATGATTTGTAGGATCATTCTTTTTTGTATTAAAAAATTTAGTCCCTTTCATGTTTCATATTATAAAATTAAATTCTCTCTCAGTTTTTGGCTTTGTTCATTTACAATTCAGGGCTTTACATATTTTTAGAGAGGCCAGTCAGTTAATGTTTTATTTATGGATTTTGTATTTTGCATATTGCTTAGGAAATATTCCCATTAGATGATAGCAGAGCAATTGTGTTATAAATTAAGTTCTGGCATTATTTTAAAATTGCTTGTAATTAATTAAAAAATAAACTTTGTTACTGTGAGGAAGAACTCTAAATTAATATTACGATATACAATAAATTATCCCCAAATCATCTTGTCCCTTTCTTAGCGTTAAACAAAATCTAAAAATATATTCAAATCTACTTACGGACATGTTTCTTTTATTACATTGATCTGTTTATCCATTTCCATACCTGGAATTTTACTGCTTTATAACAAATATATGAGATTTTTACTATTTAGTGAGGTAGTATGATGTGGTAAATTATCTGCTGAAATGTATATTCATATAAGCATATTCTTCTCATTCCATAAAGATGAAGTCTATTTCTCCTGACAATTTATCTTCTAAGGCTGTATTACTATTTTTTTGCAATATTGTGAAATAAAAATTATTTTGGGGTACTTTAGAACACATGCTTTAAGAAACCTTGGAGTTTCCAAATCATTCTTGGAAGACAATTTCTGGAATAAGAACTTCAAATACCTAGCAGTCAAGAATGTCTACATGGAGAGAGAAAGATTCTGAAGGATAAGAAACTACAAAGGGAGAGAGAGAAAATTCCCCAGATGTTCCGAACACTCAAGGTGTAACTCAGTCTCATATCTTTCAGTCCTAGTTTAGCTATCTCAAGAAACACAATATACAGAAGAGATAATCTGCATCATTGAACATTTCTCAAGCTATAGAATCATGACCAAATCATTGATTGTTCTTTTTACAGTCATAAGTTTTGAGATGTTTTCTTTTTTTAATATGGGAATATGCAACTAAAAGAGACCACAATGTTTTTTTCTAGTTTTGCTATTTTACCCTTCTAGATAATTTAGAATTCTCTCAAGTTACATACAAAAGTCTCCTGATTTCAGATTGTATAAAATGTATATACTACTTTTGGAGAAAGTGATACCTTCATAATGTCCTGAGAGGTTTTCCAGAGGGCAGTTCAAGCCCAAACAGAAAGTTTGTATACTTGGAAAGAGGGAACAGTAATAAGACTTTAGTCCCCCCAATATTATTGAGATTTGAGTTATGATAAAGGATAGAAGGGTTCCAAAGGAAGTATCCCCCAAAAATATGAAAAAGCATTCTCCTTGGTCCTTGGGTAACTCCTAAGTTGTGAATGGATAGAATGGCATCAAAAGATACCCACCATAGAAGATCTGGTGAGGTTGGGGAACTGAAAAGAGATTCAAGAGTCTGTATAGAGCTGGAAAGACATTGTAATTCTAGACCAGATGAGTAGAGAGATCTTACTGAATACTTCCAAAAAGGGAAGAAGGTACATACTAGTAACAAAAACACAGTGTAATTAGACCCTCTTTACCAAAGCATTAAACCAAGTCTCAGCAGGTTAAAGTAATTTGTCATTAATTTAAATTCTGGATGAAAAAAAGAAAACTCACTATGTCATGCAGGAAAATAACATAATCCAAAATCTCTACAATATGTCATATGTAGTGCTCAACATATGTTCAGAAATTAAAAGACCTGTAGAGAAGCAGAAAAATAATGGTTCATGATTAAGATACAAACTAGGTAAAAGAAGCAGACATAAAGATGATTCAACACTGAAGTTAACAGACAAGAACTTCAAAATAATTATAATTGCTATATTTTTCAACATAGAGGAAAACATGGATAAAGTGAATTAAGCAATGAAATATTCAACAGATATTTAGAATCTAAACAAAATAATTTAATGTACATTTTAGAATATTAAATACAGTATCTCAAATTAAGAAGTCATTGATGGGTTTATCAGCAGAATAAACACAACAGAAATCAAGATTTATAAACTCATACACTGGTCAGGAGAAAATATATAAATTAAAGTACAAAGGGAAAATAATGGAAATAAAGGAGCAAGGGAAAAAAAAAGAAATGAAGGGTATATTAACTAAATTTAACCTACTTGTAATTAAAATACCACAAGTAGAGTAGAATGACACAGAAATGGTGGTTTAAAATGATGGAAAAATTTTGGCACTGGATGGTGGTGATGGTAGCACAACATTGTGAAAGTAATTTAAGCATAATTTAATAATATATTTGAAAGTGATTAAAATGGGAAAATTGAAGTTGTATATATGTTACCAAAAAAAAATTTTTTTAAACATATAACTGTGCAACAAAATGAACCCTAACATTAACTACAGACTATAGTTAATAACGTACATTCAATATATTTTCATCAATTCTAACAAAGATACTCTAGTAATGTAAAACATTATTAATAGCAAAAACTAGGTGGGAGGAGTTGTGAAGGTATATGAGAATTCTGTGCATTCTGCATAATTTTTTATGCAAATCTACAACTTCTTTAATAAAAACAAATAAAAAGATAAATAAAATATTAAAAAAACAATGGGGAGACTTTTCTAATTTGATAAGCATATCAACTTAAATACACAAAACACTAAGCAAATTTCAAGCAGGATAAACACAAAGAAAATAGCCTCTGTGTATATGTGGAGCATGTTGCTACACAGTGAATCATGGGAATACAGGCTCAGGCACACAGAAACTTTCAGCCAATAAATCCTTTATCACTTACACAACACAAAGGATCCAAAAGAGCAGAGGGAAAGGGCCCATTGTAGTTAGTTCCCTATGGAGGGTAACTGCTTTTATCAGGGTAGCTGGATGGTGACTGTGGATGAAATATTTACACAACTCCTGAGAGAAGGGACCCTGCCACTGAGCAAAAATAATGCATCACACAAACTTTGTGCAGAGTTGCCCCCCTGATAAACACTTGGGGCTGCTTGTTCCAAGTTTCAAGTGTAAGGTACACTCAAGCCATTGCATTGGACATAGTCTCCCTTGGGCTGCTGAATGGAAATATATGGAAACATTTGCACACAATAGAGAAGGAGTGGGGCATAAGCGAAGGATGGGAAATGACTGCTAGGTGTGTCTGTGACTTCCCCAGCATCATAGTCAAACTGAAGAAAAGCTAAAATAATGAGAAAAATCTTAAAAGTAGCCAGAGAAAAATTAATGCATGTATTTTGATGGGCATATGAATTCAATCTCAATTCTTGTAGGCATATATCTAGGAGTAGAATTGTTAAAAACTCGGGTAGGTTTATGGTTCCTTTAATAGATATTCATTGTTATAGCATATAAAATTGACTCTTTTAGTGTTATGAAATGTCCCTCTTTATCTTTCATAATACTTTTTGTCCATTGTTCTTTTTCTGATATTAATAAAGTCATACAAATTTTCTTTAGCTTAATATTTGCATGGTATATTTTCCCATCATTTTACTTTCAGCTTATTTGCATTTCATAAAGTGTGTTTCTTGAAAGAGTATGTAATTGAGTCTTTTAAAAATTACTAATATCTTTGGGCTTAAGTAATCATATTGGTATTTTGATATTTGTTTTTTATTTGTCCTATTTTTTGTTTGTTTTCACTTGACTTTTCCTTATCTATGTGTATTGTATGGACAAGATTTAAAATAATTATTCCATTTTATCTTTCTATTCATATTTTAATACCTTTTTGTATACTTCTTTCACTGGTTACCAAAGAAGTAAAGAAGGAAACATATAATTTAACATGAAGAAGATATACAGGTCTCCTTAAATTCCGACAATTTTTAAGTCACATGAATTTTTCTTCAAATATAATCTTATACAAAATATTTTCTGCTTTTTCTTTGTTTTATTGTTTCAAGATCTCAGAGACTGAAAGTTTTGTAATGAAAATTGTTTACTACTTATAAAATTCTTTTGAATGGAATGTGCTGTTAAGAAACAATATCTCCTAGATTAATGTAATTCTTAAATTTACTATGAAAATTATTTAATTTGAAAATTATAAATATAAAATTATTTATGTTTCTAAAAACTTATTAAGATTAATTTTACTTCATCCTTGTTGCTGTTTTTCCTTTAGGCACAATTAATCTGGAAAAAATGCTAAATAATATAAGACAGTTTTAACTTTTAAACCATATATAGTATGAGGAATTTATATCACTTTAAGAAGCATGAAGAAATAAATTCAGAGGTGCTCCTATTTCCAAATTTATAGACTGTTATGGATGTGGTGTCATGTGTTGATTTCATTACTGTTCTATATTTAGTCATTTATACTCATTATTATCACTATTCCTTTTAAACAATAAAAAGCCATATAATTGGGTTATAGTAACTTAATGTACTAAGTAAGAGTTAATAAAATCCAATGAAATTTGTGTAACAAGTTTGCAGTTGATACATTACTAGCAGCTGGATTTATTCACCTAGGTAATTTTGTACCTTAACCAAATTGGGTTCCTTTAAACATCACAATTCACTAATATTAAAAAGTAATATTTTTTCTCTGAAAATACTTTTTTATTATGATGCTTTCTCAATATATAAACACAAACTTAAACACATTTTTCCTTTAAACCACATTTTCCCCTCACTCTATCTTCTTCTTATGTTATTTTAGGCCTTCTCTGGATATCATGTGTAAATGTGTTCCTACAAATGTTAATTACAGAAGATATTAATGAGAATTCAATGAAGAAAAGAGTATGATCTTATTGAATTTTTAATTTGTTACACTTATTTATTTTTGATTGTGTAAGGCATAATAAATATACAGCCATGAACATACAAATCTACTATTCAAATACTATATTGTCATGATTATGAGATTTTTAAATAACAAAGAACCATAGTATTGTAGAATCTAGAATAATATCAGAATGGTTTAAAGAAAAATGAACACTATTCTAAACATTGTTCTGTTTCCATTTGATAAGGTGTATAAGATAGTCCTCAAATGATCAACTTGTTTCAATCTCACAGCATCCCATAACAAAGCTCAAAAAAATTATTTTGTAAATGAAAAATACACAATACACAAAAAAGATGTCACAATATCTGTCATCCAATAAAATATCACCAGGTATACAAAAAAATAAGATTATACAACCAATAATGGGAATAAATATTATTATTTTAAAAGTAAATATTCCTGACATTTAGTGATGAAAAATAGTAAACAAGGATATTTAAAATGTTATTAAATGTATTCCATGTGTCCAAGTAGCTGGATGAAATACTGGTCATGCTATTTAAAGAATCCAAATCTAATTTCTAAAGAAGAAAAGTATCTGTCCCAGATGAAAAAATATAATGGATTACATCAATTGAAAATTAGATATCACAGAAGGAAACTTCACTAAACTTGAAGACTAGCCATAGAAATAATCCAAAATGGAACACATATATATACCCAATAAAATTTTTGAAAAAAAATTAACCAAAGAAAAGGCAAATGCTGGAAAAACTTCCAGTTGAAAAAAATGTAATTAGACTCTCCTAACATATTTGAATAAATAATAGCCAAAACTTGTCTAAATTTCATGAAAACCATAAACCCTTAGATCACGAAGTTCAACAATCCTCACATACAAGAAGTATGAAGAAAATTAGATCAAGACACAGTATAATCATATTGCTTTTACTTAGTGATAAAGAGAAAATTTAAAAGTAAACAGAGGAAAAAGGCACATTACAACCAGAGCAAAAAAGATAACAATGAAAACAGATGTCTCTTTGGAAATAATGCAAACTAGAAGACAGTGGGGCAAAATTTCAAAAGCCCCAAACAAAAAATCTCCTGATACCCAGAATTGTTTAACTGGCAGAATTGTATTTCTCAAATAGTAGTGAAATAAATACACTTTATGACATACAAAAGCTGAAAGAATTTATTACCAGCATATCTGCAATACAAGTAATGTTAGAGGAATTCACACAAGCAGATGGAAAATGATACCAAATGGAAACTTAGATCTATGCAAAGAATGAAAAAAAAACAAAAATGGGAACTACTTTGGTAAATATAAATAATTTTTAGTAATATTTAAATATTTTTAAAAGATTTTGATTGTGTAAAGCAGACCTCCTCTCCCATATCACAGCCACTGGAGCAATTGCAGAAACTTGTAGGAGGATCCCACCACAACAAGTGCTCAGGTTTGGAAATGCTCTCCATCTGCCACAGGCTGGGGTGATCCTGCCACAGCAAGTACCCAGCTTCCAAGGGCCCCACCAGGTCCTAGGACTAAACTCTCCTACTGAAAAACATTGGCAACCTGCCTGAGGAAAAGTCCTTTTCCTCTCAGGCAACACCAGCAGGGAGCAATGGGAACCACAGCAGTACCAGATAAGTCAAGCAGAGCAAAATAACAAAAGTAAGCCATGATTGCGTGGTAAACCTAAAGAGGATGACTGTCTGATAAAATAAAAATTTTAAGTAGGATTCACAGACTACTTTTAGAATAGACAAAATGCCTAGGGAACAATAAAAAAATCACCCATCATACCAAGAACCAAGAAAACCACAACTTGATTGAGAAATAAAATCAACAATGCCAACACTGAAATGAATCAGATGTTGGAATTATTTGACAAAGATGTTAAAACTACCATCAACAATTACAATGAATTACAAATTCTGTTAAAATAAATGTAAAATATAAAACTTCAGCAAATAAATAGAAGCTATACAATAAAACCAAGTGGAAATTATAGGACTAAAAAATAATAGCAGAAAAAAAAAAAAACCAGACACAATTCAATGAATTTTTTTTAATAGTAGAGTGTAAATGACCAAGGATAGAAGACTGAATAAGTGATAGAATCAAGAATCCAGGATAGAATCGGTAGGCTTGAGGACTGAACGATAGATTTCACTCAGTGTGAAAAACAGAGTGAAAATAGACTTCAGAAAAATAATGTTATTATCAGGAACTCACGGGACAATAAGATTAGATGCAGCATTCATGTCATTGAAGTCCCAGAAGGAGGAGAAAGAGAGTGAGAGTAACAGAGTTTCCAAAGAAATAATGACTGAAAATCTCCCATATTTAGGGAAAAAAAAAACCCAAAATAATAAATTCAAGAAGCTTGCTTATCTCCAAACAGGTTAAACTGAACTGCCACCCCAAAATCCATGCCAAGACACTTCACAATTATACTTAGGAAAATTAAGGCAAAGAAAAAAATATTGACACAACTAGAGAGAAATAACACATTACCAACAGGTAATGAATGATAGCAGATTTCACATCTGAAACCATTGAGGCCAGAAGTGCTGAAAGAAAAGAACTGGCAACTGTGAATTCCATATTTGGTGAAACTATTATTCAATAATGAAGGTAAAATAAATACTCAAGTGTTTGTTGCTAGTAGACCTAACCATTAGGATCTAATTGACATATAAAGAACACTCCACAAAACATCAGAAGAATTCATACTCTTTTCAAACACAAATGGCACATTCACCAAGATGTCCTGGGCCATTACACAAACCTCAAAAAATTTAGATAATTAAAATCATGCAGAATGTGTGCTCTGACCACAGTAAAATCCAACTCGATATCAATAACACAAAAAGAAAGATGTTGAAATGTGGAAATTATACAATACACTTCTAGATAATCCATGAGTCAATGGGCAAGTCTCAAAGAAAATTTAAACAATACAGTTGCTGAATGAAAATGGAAACACAACATACCAATTTATGTGGGATGCCTCTAAAGTAGTGATAAGAGGAAAATTTATAAGGTTTCAGCAATAAACAAAAGTCCTACCTTAAGAGACTAGACTAAAAAGACTGAAATTATACTGAAAGCAAGCCAAAGAAAGGAAATAATGAATATGAGAAAAGAAATCAATGAAATAGGAAATAGAATAACAATAGCAGGGAAAAAATGAAACAAAAACCTGGTTATTTGAAAAAAATCAATAAAATTGATACACTTCTAGCACAATTGGCATAAACTAAAAGTGAGAAGGCACAAATAAAGAATATCAGGAATGAGATGAGGATATCACTACAAATTCTTCATTACTTTAAGAGATTTGAAAGGATTACTACAAAGAACTTTATGATAATATATTAGAAGAAATTGAACAATTCCTCAAAACCCAAGCAACCAAAAATATCCTGATTGTGATATTATATTATATATTTTCAAAATATTTCCATTGGGGAAAACTGGATAAATTGTATTATTTCTTAACAACTAGATTTGAACCTACAATTTTGAAAATAAAATATTCAACTGAAAATATAAGGTAAATGAATAAATATTTAAAATTTTAACAACTTGGGTCTTAGCATCTGTTAGGTCCATATTCAAATTTCAGCTCTACTTCTTTTTAGGTGTGTAACTTCTTTAGGCTTTACTTTCCTCATCTGTCAAATGTTATGAATTTCACTAATGTAACGTTATGATGATGATTAGAGAGGATAAAACTTAATCAGCATGCATTGTGCCCTGAATAAATAGGGTTATTGTTATCAGTGTTACTAATGATTGAATAAATGACCAAACTTTCACGTTAGAGCTTCAGACTTGTGGTTTTCAATCGATGGGTGTTTGGCCCTTCATGCCCACCCTCCACCAGTGGACACTTGGCAATGAATAGAGACATTTCTGATGGTCACAACTGGAATGTCGAGGTACTATTGATAGCCAGTGGGTAGAGGCCAGGGAGGCTGCTATACATCCTATAAGGCATTGGACAGTCTCCCTCCAAAAGTTATCTCATTCAGAATGTCACTGAACAAATGTCTGCTGAATTTGAGAAATCCTGCTTTGAAACATAGTAAGTTTTTCAAAGCACATGAAATAGCATTTATTCTCTCTCCCTCTCCCTTTCTCTCTCTCTCGCTCCCACACACACAAACGCACAATCAAAATGGAAGAAAATGAATGAAATATATAATGTATGTTCACATTATGTAAAAATATATAGATAAATGTTAATGCATTTTGCATTTTTATATAATTTTCCAAATAATCTTATTAAAGACTTTTTTTAATTGTTATTATTTTACTCCAATTTCATAATGATTCCATATGCCCATCAATGAATTGCATGATATTTTGTTTCTTTTTATGCCCATCTTTGCCTTGTAATTAACACATTATATTTTTGGAAATATAGCTATAGTTAGCTATTGAAATGCATCGAATTTGCTGACTCATTTGTCAATAGAAAATGACATATTGTGTATGTCCAAAACCAGTCCTTATATCTTACTGGGAGATGGAGAAGAAAAGGTAAATAAATCTTTTTCTGCGTGTATATGAGTGTGTGTGTATATTAGTAGTAGAAGGCCTTTAAGATATAAAAATAAGTAAACTTGGAATCTTTTAATATACCAAGATGCATTATATACTCAGCCTTAGAGAGGTTGCTTAGTGCTAAAGAAATAATATATCTATATTTTTAAAAATATAGTCAATTTTCTGTATAGCTTTATAAATTCAATGGCTCCAGATTAAAATAGAATGATTATAAATATTTCTACTTGAATGTTAGACCCTAAACACAGCAGCTGTATTTTCAGCTTTTCTCTAAATATTTATAATTACTTGTAAACTCTCTCATCAGAAATTTTAGAGTCTTTGGCACGTTTGTAGCAAATTCACTTATAAACGATAATTCAATTAATATTTTCAAATGCAATAATTAATGAAGAAAAGTGGTCTGTGAATATGTAAAGAATAATTGAATACAAAAAGAGCTCCTTTGGTACAAAAGCCAGTCACATTTCTCTAGAAAATTATTTCTTGGCAAACACTCACCTGTACTTCACCAATTAATTCTTCCTTTTATATCATATTAAACGGCTAGTTAAAATAGTTGATATATGAGAAATAGTCAGAAAATATATTGAGCTTTGTACAAATAAAAGTGATCTCCATGATATTCTCTTTGTGGTATAAAAATAAACCCATCTCTTACTTCGGTCTTGGCCTTGATATTAGAATTTGAATACTATGAAATATATATTTAATACACAGCATCTAAATTACCCACATATATTTCATGCATCCTGTATTTGTTACTTTATTAAACATTATCCTTCTCATTTCATTTTCTAGGATTGATTGCCAATTTAGCTAATAAAAATACAGAATGATCAATTAAAATTTGGATTTTAGATAAACAACAAAAAGCCTTTTAAAATAAAATTATATCCCAAATATTACATGGGACACAGTTAAATTAAAAAGCATTTTTTTGTTAATCTGAAATTCAAATTTAACTGGGTATTTGTATTTCATATAGAAGCCCTATTTTGGATGCTTTTAGAATATACTGCCTTCTGTCCCTTCTTATTCTGTTTCCCTTTTCTTGTTCCATCTGTGACTTTGTTTTTTCTCCAGAGCATTTGCTTATAATTCATTGATAAGTTTATCACCTTTTCCCTGACTCCTGTATTTAAAATATCTTAGTATACAAACACACACACACTGAAACAACTAAACTGAAATTGAAAAATATATTTAGTTACATAAATTTCATTTCTTGATTATTTCAATGGACATATTTTTGTAATTGTGGTTATTGATTAAGAAATTATTTATAGTAATCTTGAATTAAGAAAATAGCATATAGCAGGAGAAAATATGGACCCTGAATTGAGAATTCTCTGAGCCCCATTTTTATCTCCAACAGAAGTAGAAATAATGAAACCTAATTTACAGTCCTCTAAAAAGGATTAAATGAGATTATGCATATAAAACATATAAAAAGTGTTTAAAAGTAATCACTATTATTAATATTATGATTATAAATAACCAGCAAAAAAATCAATTTTCCCACAATCTTGTTAAATAATATGTATCTATGATTTGCAGACAAATTTATTGAGTATTAGAGTTTATAATTGGTGAGGACTGGAAAGAATTCTTGTACTTTATTAATAAATCTAGAATTTATCCTGTGGATTATGCAAATTAATCAACATATACACTTTTCTTCTAGTGGACAGCAAGAAGGTAGATAAAAGTAGTATTTCCTGGTATCTTTTACTCTATTCAAACTGTTCACAGACCAAAAGTGTGTGAGTACGACCTTTATATACAGACTTGGATTGGAATCGCCAAGATATTCCAACATATTTTATAACTTGCAAATCAAATTGTTTTCGACAAAATAATCTTGTATTTAATAAGGGTGATATTAACAGTAGTTAGTACTTAAAATATATTTTGGAGCAATAACTATGGGTATAGCATTGTGACACTCATGTATCCATTAATGAGCATTCAGCTTATAAGTAGACAGCCAATTTTAGATAAATTGCAAAAAAAAAAAAATTAATATAAAGCATAACCACTTATCAATGGATAGATGTTGTTTCTGGCTATATTTAACCAAGATTTTTTATTTGGTTTAATGAAAATAGTTTGAAAGTTTATGGAAATTAAATATCTAGTCATTTTCAGTTTTATACTTAATTTCTACTAAATTAGAAACACTAATTAAGGGTATTAGAAATGACCAAAAGCATACATTTATATTCATATTCATATTTGTATTTTTACTTACATTTATATTTATATTTACATTTAATTTTTAATTTTAATTTATTTTATTTTATTTTATTTTTAATTTTAAAGAAGTGTTAGATTCCATAAATGATATATCGAAAATATAGGAGTATTCCAATATACCCCACCTACTCCTCCTCCCACAGTTTTCCCCATTAACAACATCTTTCATTAATATGGTATATCTGTTACAATTGATGAACACATATTGAAGTATTGCTGCAAACTGTGGTCAATAGTTTATATTATAGTTTATACTTTGCACCACGTATTTTTTATAAGTTTTGACAAAATGTATAATAGCCTGTATTTGTCATTGCAATGTCATGCAGGACAATTCAAATGTCCCAAAAAAAACCCCATGTTACACCTATTCTTCCCTTTCCCTCCCCTCAAAACATTGAGACCAGGGCCTTTATCTCAATGTTACAAAATCTTCCATTGCTAGAATAATAATGAGTCTACTTTACTCCATAGTTGCATTCCTCTCTTATGTTTGTTCATTCCTCAATCTTGAGGATTTTAGGATGATGATGCTCACTCTGTTTATGATTGAGACGAGGCTTAGATCTCATGGGGCAGATGGATGGAACTGTCTTGGTTACAGTTGTAGATAATCTCTACTTTTTGGAATGAGCGTTGCCCATCACCATCGTTTTGTTACTTGTCTTGGGCGAGTCTTATGAACTGGAGAATGGGTGTTGCACACTGCTGAGATTTAGGACTCAACCAGCATATGAACAGACCGAATATTTAGGTTCCTGGTACATATATTTACCAAGTGTGGTGCTAATTATAGGTTCAAAAAGGGCCAGAAGAGCTATGTTTAGGAAAATTATAAATGAGTATAACTCTGTACATTGGGAGCATATATTCCAAGGTAAGGCCCATTGACAGGGTGCCAAATTCCTGAGGATTGTCTACTCTGCCTATAGTGTCTAGATGTCTCTAGAGCCCTCAGGAGCCCCCCTGCTTGAGGCACTGTTTACTGTGGCAGTCAATGAGATCCTGTGGAGACATGCATAAGTGTAACCTCTGTAATGACCTCCCGACTCACTTTGAAATCTCTTAGCCAAAAAAGCTCATTTGTATTTAATATTTCCCCCTTTTGGTCAAGGTCTTTTTCCAAATACATTGCTAGTTGACACTTGGTAATAATCCCTTGGTACCAGGGAGGCTCATCCCCACAAGTCATGTCCCATGCCGGGGGTAAGGTAGTACGTTATATGCTGAGTTTGGATTAGAGAGAGGCCACATTTGAGCGACAAGGAGGCTTTCAGGAGGTAACTCTTAGGGTATATATAATACTTTGCTAAGTTTCAATTTCACAAAAACATGGTTCATAAGTACAACTATCAATATCAAGGGCTTGGTGTAATGGTCTGTTCTCCTTCACTAGACACTGCCCATGTACTCTAGGGATTCTTTCTGCTCTATTAGAGAATGTAGCAGGACTTTCCAGGATGGGAATTTAATATTCTTTCAGTTATTGTGTGGATCTCACAATACCCAATGACCGCTTGAACATACTCATATTCCATAAAGGCATGCCCCAGGTGCACTACTCCCCACACATCCCCCATCACTGACACCCCATATTTATATTTATATTTCACTAGGTAAGAAGCTCCCAGGTATGAGCTAACATATTTTAATACTTATAAGTCAAATCATTCTCTACAAATTAATCTTGTGTTTTATAATCACAATATTAATAATAGTGATCACTTTTTATCACTTGTTATATGTTTTATATGTATAATCTCACTTAATCCTTTTTAGAAGTCTGTAAATTAGGTATCACTATTTCTATTTTTGTTGGAGATAAAAATGGGGCTCAGAGAAGTCACAGAGTATAGCCAGGTTTCAACTCAGGACTGTCTAACTTTAAGTCCTGGCCACTTCCCCTAACATTCATCATATGAGATATTATAAGTGTTGCTCTTCTAGGAAGTTTTAAAATAGGAAAGACAATTAAAACTTTTTCTTTTTTTGTCATCATTTGTTAAGGGTACATATAGCTTTCCCCCTGGTGACTCCTTGGAAAGACAATTTCCCATTGAGTATTCATTTTCACTTTGCCTTTGTTCAGTGCAGAGAAGTATGAAAACTTGAAATCTTGCTGAAGATCATTCGAGGATAAGAGAGATTCTCAATGGTAAAAGTATCCCTTCACCAAGGCCTCTAACTTTATTTATGTGTCTTCACTTTGTGTCTTACACTGGCTGTGTCTATAAAAGCCATGAGTTGAATTATAGGATAAATA
>JAQZBX010046830.1:0-20661 GCA_029593785.1 Cabassous unicinctus | reverse complement strand
GATGGGTTGTAGTGTAACCACAAAATTCCACTTCCGGGTTCTTCATGATCATATACCGAAGAGAATTTCCTAGGGTGTGGTCTTCCTCATGCAATACAAATGTCACACAGTTTCTATCCGTTCCAGCTGCCTGGACCATTTCCAGGGCAGTCTTCCTCTCGCCTTCAGCCATTGAGGTCTTCAATCCAGTTATTTTTCTACACACACATTTTTTATAAAAATGAGATCATACTGAATATTGTTTTGTAACTAGCGTTTTTCATTTACTATACCACAATGCAACACACTATTACTCTAGTCCACTCCAATTCCATACAACTATTAGCCTCTTACTTTCCTGCCTCCACATTCATTCAATATTTAATGTATTTTAATGTATTGTTTTTCCCTACTCCATTTGACCCTCCATACGGCCACAAGGGCAGTCTTCTTAAAAAACTTAAATGTTTGCTAAAAGACTTTTGGTAGAGTCACAAGAAAGGGATAGGATTAGAATAGGGTGGGCCCTGCTGGAGAGAGAGAGTTGAAAGGGATGGGAAAACACAGTGTAAATGTTGCTTTAGTGTAAATGTCAGACTAGAGACTACAGATAATCAATGTGCAGGCCCAGCTCTGGCGTTCATTTTCAAGAGGCAAGGACGCGATGAAAGGAGTTAAGGTCTGACAAGCGTCCAGCACGCAGTGACTTCACTAACAATCTGCACAGAGAGTGAGTGTGAACGTTAGGTACAGGGCCTAAGGTCTGTCTGAGGACACCAATACCATCCACTCAGGGAACGGTGGCCTGGTGCCTGATCTCACGTGGTAGTTTCATTTAAGCTTGCTGTCCTAAGGGGGTGAACAGTTCGGGCCTTTCCTCGGGTCTCACAAATTGTCTTTCCTTCCTGATTTCTAGTCTACCGGCGTCTCTACTCAGACACATTCCCAGAGCCGGGCACCCTCCCCGCCCAGGCGTCAGCTTCGACCCGTACTTCCCGCTCCTCGGCTCCGCGTCAGGCCCGCACTGTTAGGCCCGCCGCGGGCCCCGGCCCCCCGCTTCCCCGCCCCCGGCCCCGTGCGGGGCGCGGCCCTTCTTCCACCCTCCTCCCCGGCCGTTACCTCTCCAGCTCCTGGTCCTCTTCCATTGCGGGGGCGGCTTCCCGACTCCTCAGGTGGCGCTGGCGGGCCGGAGGCTCTGCCCCATATCGCGAAGCGTGCGGGCGAAGCAGGAAGGAAGGAACCGCCGACGGAAGGAGCCGCGGACGGAAGGAGGGGGGCGGGGCCGCGGCGGCGCCGCAGGGCCCGGCCGGTGGGCGGGGCGAGGAGGCTCCGCCCCGGGCGCGCGAGGGCGGGTGCGGCTCACCTGGCGCTGCCCTGCCCGCGGGGCGTGCGGGGAAGAGAGATGAGTGGCGGGGGAGAGAGGGGGCTCGCTGCAGTCTGGGGTCCCGAGCTCAGCCCTGGACCTCCCCCCCGGTGCTGTAAAGGGGGCGGGGCCTTACCTGCCGCCCCAAATCTTCCTCCCGCGGGCGGGAATCGGGTTTCCTCCCGGCTTGCTGCGGGGCCCGTGGGGGACGGGGTTAGCCCCGGCCTCGGGGATGGGCGGTGGGGCTTTCCCGGGACGCCGAGACGCGCCCTCAGGGGCCGGGGTCTCTACAGATCACGCCAAGCTCATGGATCAATCCACCTGAGGGGCCGTGTGTGAAGAAGGTAATTTCACCACAGAACCCGGGGCTTTATTTAACGCAGTGTTTGTGTCACCGGGGACCAGCTGGCTCCTGGCCGGGCGTCTGTGCTTATCTCGGGAGCTGGCAGGAGAGTTTGAGAGCACACTGGGGTCATTGCCCGCTTCTTTCTCTCCGAGGAACTCTTCTGCCCCTGGAGTGCGCTGCCCCGCTCTGGACTTCCTTTTCCCTTTGGGCTTCTTAAACCTCCTCACCTGCGGAACCTCCCTCTTACCTTTGTTCCCAGGTGGCCCAGCCCCGCCTCGGCAGCCGTTCGCCACCGCCATCGCTCGCGCCCTCCCCCTTGCTCGTACCTGTGCCCTCGCGTTCGTCCTCGCCACCTGCCCATATTCCCTCCCCACTGCCCCGGCAGCCCGGGTCCCACTCCAGCTGACCCCTCTCCAACACACCTACATTTCCTCTTCCTGCGCCGCCCGTTCTCCCTGCCCCCTGCCACTCCCCCGCATGCCCCCTCGCCGGGGCCGGGGCCGGGGCCGGCGTCGCGGGCGCGCAGACCCTTCCCCGGTGCGCCTTCCGCGGCGAGACCCGGCGGGCGGCGGGGACAGCCGGACGGGTGGGGGAGGGACGGCGACGAGCGGCTCACTCTAACCCGGAGCTGCGGCCGGGCCAGGCCTGCCCCCGGGCTCCCGGATAGGCGGAGCCGCCGCCGGGCCCGCCCTCCCCCGCCCGGCGCCGCCGCCGATTGGCCCAGGTGCGTGTCCGCTTGGGCGGCTCAGGCGGCCGCTCGCCCCCGGGAAAGCAGCAGGGGCGGTTGAGAAGTGAATTCTTGGCCAGAGTTTGGTTCTCGCCAGGAAATCGGCGGCGGCGGCGGCGGCGACTGCGACTGCGGCGGAGCGGAGCGCGGGTGGCCTCCCGCTCCCTCGGCGGCCGCGCGGGCGGCTGAGGCGCCGGGAGCCTGCGCGGTGGGCAGGCGCCTTCCCCGTGAGTAACTTTGCCGACCCGCCCGCGGGGCCTGGCCGCCTCAGGTGTGGGGGGCGGGGCGGGGGGCCGCCGAGCCGGTGCGCCCCGCAGCCTCCCCCGCCGGCGGCGGCACCCAGCGAGCCTCGCTCGGACCCGGGTGCGCCGAGCCCGCGCTCTCCAGGAAGGGGGCGAGGCCGGCTTTGCTGCGCTGCTGCCGCCGCCGGGCAGGCGCGCGGGGGCTTCGGCCACGGTGTTGCTGGTCCTCGCGTCTTTTGCTTTTTTGGTGAAGGGAGAGGTGGCCTGAGTTTTTCACTTCGTGAGTGTGTGTGTGTGTGTGGAAATGAGAGAGGCCCCGGCTGCCCCCACAGCCTCTGCATCGCGTGTTCCTGGGCTGGGATCGGGAGAGCATGCCCTCGCCCAGCCTGTTGCCTGTCCCCTCACGGCCCCCCTCAGGCTGCGGAGGGTGGCGGAGAGGTTTGACGTCTTCGAGGTGGTGATTTCAAAAGGCGGGTCTTGATTTGGAAGCAGTTGCACACAAAGCACGAGTCAGGATATGCATCACTCTTTTTTTCAGAGCTTTATGCCACGTTTTAAACCGAGGACTTTCGACTTCCATGGAGTGTGTCTTCTGACATTTCGGATTATATTTGACGTTATGAAAACAGATGTTCGTACCTGCCGGAAGCTACAGAAAATTCATGCATGGAGCTTAATTGTATAGATTTTTTTCTTTTTAAATCACAGAAATCTAACGAAGTTGAGTCAAAAGCAGAGACAGGGCAGGAGGAGGAAGCAGCTGTTAGCTCCTGTTTATTGGAACTGCCTTAACTTTCGGAATTTAACATTCTTGCAGCCGCAGCACTTACTTATAAATTGGCCTTCCTCCCAGGACAGATTTTGATTTTTCTTTCGTATACACCAGTGAAGCTGCATCTCAGGAGATTGATTTTATTTATTTTGCTGGATTTGATTCCCTTCCCAACCCCTTTTGGAAAAATGTACTTTAGCAGGTGAAGAAGGAGGGGGCTATCTAGTATCTTTTTTGACCTGTCAAAGATTTGTTGGGCCCTGAATAGCAAAGTTTTGCTTTTTTAGCGTGCCCAGGTCACACGTGCGTTTTCCCATGGAGATAAAATGTATGCCAAATCCGGCCAAAGTAGAATGACACTACTTTTGATTCATTCTACTTGTGTGTTATCACTCCTAATTCTGTATCTGGTTCCTTTCCATTTCTCAAGTTGGAAATTTTTTATTGTTGATTCATTTGTCAAAGAATAGAGCACCTACTGCCTATCAGGCCCTGAAGCCAAGCTGGGCCATAGCTCAGAAGTTGCTCCTAGTCTCCTATGGAAGGCGATACACCACGATTCCACTAAGTCCCTGAAAATAATTTGAACTAAGTGCTTCGGGAACTTAAAAGAGGGAGGAAATTCCACCTGTGGTTTGTCAGGGAAGGCCTCACCTCATCACTTACCCTTCTGTTGGGAGTGTGATTTTACTGGAGACATTCTAGGCGGAAGGACCATCAACCTGTAGGCAACTTGCAAATGCTCTCCTTTTTAGGATCTGCTTATCCTTAGTCTGGCTGAAGGACAGCCTGTCTGGCATTGGAGTAGTTGTCAGGGACTGGGGTATTATTCATTTAGGAGCATGTAGCACTTTGCCTTGCTCACAGGAGGTACTCAAATATTTATTGAACTGATTTGAACAGAAATATGAAGGGTTTTGTCAACCATATTAAGAAATTTGGACTTCATCCAGTCGGTGATTTGGAGCTGATAATTTTAAGCAGGAGCATGCCATGATAACATTTGCATTCCAGAAAGATATCTCTGCAGCAGTCTAGAGGATGGTGAGAGTCCAGATGGGAAGTAGGGAGACAGAAAAGAGGCTGCCATAACCTAGGGGTTAAGTTCTCAGGGGTTCTAGACTCAGACTGCCTGGGTTTGAATCCTGGCTCTATCACTAACCGTGTAACTTCTTTCTTCCTGAGTTTCTTCATCTCATAAGGTTTGGGGAATAAAACTTGATAGAACGTGTGCATTGCTTAGAAGAGTGTTTGGCACCTAGCAGGCACTTAGTAAATGTTCATTGTTATTCTGGGTGAAGGCAGTGGCAGTAGGGATGATGTGGCCTTTAGGAGGTTGTAGGTAGCTGGACTTGGTAAATGACTAGATTTGATTGCAAGAAGGATTCCTAGCTATTTTGACTTGTGGCATAGGAATGTACTGGCTAAGCTGGCTGTAGAGTCAAAACAGGATTCAAATTCAAATTCTACCACTTAAACCACCAGAATTACCATCCCAACTTAGCTTTGGTTTCCTAATAATTTAGGAAATGATCGTAGTATGTGGCTAGTAGAGTTTGAGGATCAAGTGAAATTACTCATGTAATGCCCTTGGTTGAGTGCCTAGCACATTCTAAGTGCTCAGTAAATATTAGTTGTTCCTTTAGTGATGATGACATTGGTGAGCTAGTGGAACGTTGGAGGATATGAGAAGGAACAGTTAAAAACAGTTGATGGGGGGAGTGGATGTGGCTCAAGCAGTTGAGCGCCTGCCTCCCACATGGGAGGTCCTGGATTCGGTTCCCGGTGTTGCCTACAGAAGATGAGCAAGACAGCGAGTCAGCACAGTGAGCCGAGGAGACGCAACAAGCAGGGAGTGGAGGTGGCTCAAGCAATTGGGTGCCTTTCCCCCACTTGGGAGGTCCCCGGTAGACACAGAGACACCGAGAGCAGACAGCAAGCACAAACAATGGCGGGGTGGGGGGGTAATAAATAAATAAAATAAATCTTAAAAAAAAAAACAAAAAAAACGAGCAGGGAACAAATGTGGCTCAAGCGCCCGCCTCCCACATGGGAGGTCCCGGGTTTGGTTCCGGGTGCCTCCTAGAGAAAAAACAAAACAAAACAAAGCAGGCTATGAACAAAAACAACAAGCAAACAGATGAGGAAGCCATGGGAGGAGGGGGGATAGTTGATGGGGGAGCGGATGTAGCACAGTGGTTCAGCGCCTGCTTCCCATGTACTAGGTCCTGGGTCCAAGCCCAGGTACTTCCTAAAAAAAAACCCAAAAAACAGTTTGATGGTGGGGTGGGGAAGGGAGCAAGTGTGGTAAGCTTTATTGAAGATTTGGAGGGAGGGGTGGCAGATTGTTGGTACTGAGTAGGCATCTCTGTCCTTAAAATGCATTTTGAACACCCATCACAGCAACTCCAGGCTTGGATATTCCCGGTTAGCTCTTTCCCTGGATCCCCTTCCTCTTTCTTTCTTTCTCTCCCCCTCTTTCTGATTGCCCGTTTTCTATTTTACTATACTTTGGATTTTATTATGTAGAGCCATTTAACTTTTCTCCACTTATATGGCCAAATTTCACTTCAGGCCCACCTTCTTATATCCAACAAAGTTTCTAGAAGAATAAAAGGGCTCATTTCACAGGTTCCACTAGGCTTAGGAAGCAATGTTTGTTGTAAAAAGAAAAAAAATATATGTATCTTGCTTGTAGAAATATAGTTGCAGAAGATTTGGCCAGGCCTAAATCAACCCTGTTACGGGGCCTGGAAGTTTAAAAACATAAATCCTTTTTAAACCTTTGTCTCAGAAAGTAGAAAACAGTAGAAAAGTTTCATAGGACTACGTACTTATAGCAAGGTACAGGAGCTGTGATAGAATTAATGGCTTTTATGATTCAGCTATTTTTACTGCTCTAGGGTGTGGTAGGGAGGAACAGATTCATATAAGGTTATAGCTTTGTTCTGAGGTAAACTGACAAGAGTTGCTTAATAAATTTTTCCTTTCTTGGTGGTTAGCAAAACTCCAGAGTCTCAACTTGATAAGAATAGTGGAAGAGATAGAAACCAGTGTGGTAGACAGGGCTTAAGCTTATACTTTTATTCTATTCAGCCTTGAGATTTAGGATTATTCTGCAATCAGGATCCCTCAATAGAAAAATTATATTTTCTCATAAATGGGTTGGATAGCAGAAATGAGAAATAGAAACAAATGTAGAAAGTAGGCAATAGGCAAGTAATATACTATAAACAGTTTTAAAAGGCATACTACCTTCAAATGTAAAACAAATGAGGCTTTAATTATTTTCTTTATTGGAAGAGTAATCTTAGACATTTTTAAATAGCAGATTGCCCAAAGATGTGTAATCAGGGCCATTGAAAGAAATATTTACAACTAAGTTTTGAGGACCTATATATTATATAAAATAAGCTATACTCTGTAATAATGCTTCCAAAGGTTCTGTTGGCTATTGCTTTGTCTGTCTGTCTTATAGATAAAGGCAAAGTAAGTCCAGGAAGTATTTATCCTCCCTACCCCTACTCCCAAATTAGGATTTTGTCTGCTAGTTTTAAGTTAAATTTAAAAATTAACACTTTATCAAAACTCCTAATACTATTTAAACCACGTAATTATTGAACAAATTGGAACCCTTCACTTATATCTTATTTCATTATTTTATTGACTATTGCCACTTTTTTCTGCATGATTTTAATGTTTGAATTTTGACTTTAAATTTAATTTCATTCAGTAGTCTGAAGCATACATGATGTGATCATCAGCAGGCTGTGTGGAAGACAAAAATTGTCTCTGCCTTTTTCGAACTTAAAATCTTGAAAGACATTCATTCTAGGGTTTAATCATTTGAAGCAGGGTGACCGAAATACCCTCGGCTCCTCAACTCCAGTGACCTTCTCTTTCACTCTCTTTTAACATTTGTTTGGCACCTGGTCATTTTCCATAATTGGACACATTAGAAATCTTAAACTCATATCCCTCATTCTCTGATCATACTCTCCAGGCCAATTATTCTAGCTCTTTCCTGCCACTCTTTGTATCATAGCATCTTCCTTCTCACTGAGACAGCCATCTAATCCCTGCATCCCACACCGCCTCCCATGGCCTGCTTTATCCATTGGCCTTGCAGTCTTCCTTGTCCAGTTTGGAACCCAGCACCTTTAGGTTTCGTGAACTTGTTTTTGTGCTGTTACTGCCAGACAAGCCCCCGTTCAGATTAAACCTGCTTTTGTTCCTGTGCTGCTTTGGTAATGCCATTAAATGGCCAGGCCCTCAATGCAGGTAATTTGTCTCTCAACCTCCCCCTCCCCTCATTCCCCACAGCTCATTAATAAATGCCTATTTGGTACTTACTGAGTGTTCTGTTCCTGAGCTGACAACGCCATGGTATCATTCCTCATGGAGCTTACAACCTAGAGGAGATAGACATTCATCAACACTGTTATGGTGAGTGCTTTGAAGAAATAGCCTAGGGCTGTGCTGGCCAGTGGCAGCAGTGAGTCACATGTGGCTTTTGAGCTCTTGAAATGTGCGAATTGTGTGTACTTTACAGTACATGAGAAATTATACATGTGGCTCCCATAACATTTCCATTGGACAAAATGGAGGATATGGTCTAGGCATTTACAAGGGGAATTAACATGGTCTGCAGGGAGCTCAGGGTCAGTAAAGACTTTCCTGGGGAAGTGGTCCTTGGACACAGATCTGGATGAGTAGATGTCACACAGCTAAAGAAGGGGTAATGCACTCAAGCTAGAGGAAGGGGAGAAGGTGGGTGTGGAGAGCGTGGCCTGGGTTGAGGCCAGAGAGTAGGCAGGGGCCTGATCATGTAGGGCGTTGTAGGCACTAATAAAGGAATCTGATCTTCATCCCTCATGGACTCTTCCAAACCGTTGCCATTTACAAACCCTTTTATCCAACCCCCACCTCTCCAGCAGTCCAAAAATAATCTGATCACCCTGTGGAGAAAATTGACGTGATCTGGTGTCATTTCTCTCAAATTTCTTTCCTTCCCCTTCCCAGCTTATCTTTGTAAGTCTCATCTGTTGAGGCTTAACTTTTCCTCTTTTTTTTTTTTTTTTAAGGAGGTGCCTGGGATTGAACCCGGGACCTCTTACCTTGCACATGTGAAGCAGCTACTGAACCACTAAGCTACACCTCCTCTGCTCCTCATTTGTTCTTGATCCCATCCTCTGAGGGGTATGGCTTTGTCATATCATATGGCTTTTTCAGGATATGGCTTTGTCAGTTAACTCTCCTCTTTTCCATATCTAAGCTCTTTCCTCTGCTGGTGATTTCACGTCAGCCTATAAATACACTCCAGTCTTTAACCTTATAAAACAAACAGAGCTCCCCTGATCCCACATTCTTCTCTAGTTACTGTTTTGTTTTGTTTTTCCCTTCTCTTTTTAACTAATCTTCTAAAAAAGTAGGACAGGCCTGTGGTTTCCAAAGTGGCTCAACGTCAGAAGTATCTGGAGAACTTCTAAAAATACAGGTTCCTAAACTCCTTCCCAGACCTGCTTATTCCAATGATCAAGAGTCCCTAAACCTTGGCTCCATCACGGATCTGGGGCATCCTGCTGCCTGGTGTGGCCGCCGCCCTTCCTGCAGCCTGCCACCACCAGAGACTGCCTTCTTACAGACTTGCTGAACCCTGCTCTCAGTTGGCCTACAATATTCCAAATAGAATGAAATTGCATGGATTTTGTTTCCAACTTTATAACGAATTGACAGTTCAGGAGACATTCTGTATCCTGGCTCCACTTCTTGTTGTACTGGCAAATAAAAATTCCTGTATTGTGTTCTTAATATGTTAATAAATGATTTATACCATCATATGGTCAAATAAAATTTTATAATTTTTCTTCAGTAACATCTGGCAAAGCCATGTTCTTTTTTATTGCCAATAATAATTTCTTGAAAAGTACTTTTTCCCCCCAGATTTAAATGCCCTTTCTCATGAAGTGATGTTGAAGAGATAGTAGTTTTTCCTTTGTTTTTTAGTTATTTGCTTTGTTTTGTTCTTAGGTATGGTAAATTTAAAAGTTGGAGACCATGTGTCCCCAAATATATTTTGGATTTAATGAACCAGCAAAATTTCAAAAGCTTAGGGACCATTGGGTTAAACTTTGCTATTTCTAGTTCTTGACTTCTTATTTATTTCTTAGTCCCTGCAATCTAGCTTTCCCTCCCTTCCTCTTGGCCAAGTGACTTCCTAATTGTCATATTCAACATTACCTTTTCTGTCATTCTTACAGGATCTCTTCATTGAACTTGACCCTGCTCACCTCCTACTTTAAAAAACTTTTTTCTCCCCTTCTTACCATGTCACACTACTTCTGGTTTTCTTGTTCCCATTTTGATTACTCCATTCTTGATTCCATTGTTCTCCATCACTAATTCTGCCTTATTTTAGGACCTTTCTTATTTGTAGGTTATACAATTGCAGGAGTCCCATTATTAGCAGTGATTAAAGAGTCAACTTGTTTACCAACTCCTCCAGAAAATCCTTGATTTCTTCCGTTGTTCCCATACCCTCATGCCAGGATAAGCACCATTGCCGAGGAGTTTTTGAGCTAACAATGGGAATTGTATCCAGGATAAATTCGAAGTTTGCTATGGATGTTGTAATGGCTACTCTAAAGAATTATTAGTTCTATGCATTTTCAGTAGATTCTCTTGTTTTTTAGGAGGGCAATCATATAACCTATAAATAATTTTCTCCCCCTTTTTATTAGTTTATCTCTTAGACCTTTCTACTGCATGGGCTAAGTAATAATGGTTATATTGGGCAGCTTTGTTTTTATTCCTGATTTCTTGAAAATACTATTGGTTTGAGATTAAAATGAAATAACTACTCTATAAGAAATCCTATTAAGATAGTAGTAAATGGATACTTTGTCAATATGATGAAGAATATCTAATGGCTCTTTATCATTTATGGACATTTATCATAATGGTATTTCTCCTTTTAGGTGTTAATGTGATGTGGATTATAGTAATAGATTTCCTAATCTTATATACTTTTGAATTCCTGGAATAAATTCTGCTCTTTCACTGCAATTCTTTTAATGATACAGCTGGATTTTGTTTGCTAGTGTGTATTTGGGTTTTTTTTAATATATATATATTTTATTAGAGAAGTTGTGAGCTTACAAAACAATCATGAATAAAGTGCAGAATTTCCATAAACCACCCCCTCACCAACACCTTTGCATACATTTTCTCAAGCAGGAGTAAACTGTAACTTTGTCAGGTTTTCTGGAAGGCTCTGCCACCTTTATAAAATGACTTGGGAGCTTTCTGGTTTTTTTCACCCCATGTTCTAGAATTATCTGTTCATTAAAGGTATGGAAGAAGCTCTTTAGGCCCTGTGCCTTTCTGTAAGGTAATTTTGGGGACAATTTTTCAGTTTCATTCATGGTTATTAGTTATTAAGGTTTTCTGTATCTTAGGTCAATTTCGATCACATGTTTTCCAAGAAATAAATTTCATTGCAATTCCTTTCTCTGGGGCTGCAGTCAGGTTGCAATTTCTCTGATTCTCTCTGCATGCCATACTGTACTTTTTTTCAGACCAGCTTTCTGTTTCTTGAGCTCAGTAGTCAAAACATGGCTACATAACCTTCCAGTTGAAGAACTCCTCAGAAACAAACTGGAGACTGAGTCCCAACTCCAGATTCTCAGAAGAAGCATCTTGATTCAGTTTCATCAGAGGTTAGCTCTTGATCCAAGTAATTTTGTCAGGGGGTGAGGGGGTGCCCACAGCTCCCACTGTGACTTAGTTAGAATTGTGGGAGCAAACAATTTGAAAAGGGCCTTGGAAGTTTCTTTAAGTAGGGATTATGGAGAGAAAACGAGAGCAGTCTTTGATTATTAAAAAAAGTTCTTTGGGAAATAAGAGAAAATATTTACATAGAGACATGGTCATAATAGGTAGAGCACAGTGAGAACGTTACTAAAAACTTCAGAGTAATTTCTGAATCTTTTAAACCAAAAATCGTGGTTTCATAGCGGAATGCTTAATATTCATAGAATGTTTTTTTCCTAGCAATATAGTAAATATAGGTATAACATTGTTGACATGAATTGGATGATTAAATGTAATATGATTGCTATATTTACTTTGCTTTTTGTGTCTGAAAATGTGTTTTGATTCTGATTCCTGGTATTGATTTCATACTCACTGACTAGTAAAGATTTTAAACTCCTTTATGAATTTTTACTTGTTCCCACTGCTGTTGTTTTCTGATATAGGTTAAAAGTGAAAGTCTCATTTGTGACTGTTTGCCATTACCCATCTTTATGCCTTCTAGGGGTTCCATTGCTTTATTCTCTCTCCCAAGGGTCTTACTTGACTTTTTTTTTTTTTGGTATTTTAGACTTAGAAAGACTTTAATCAAAATAAGTTGCAGCAGAAATAACTTATACTTCTTTCTAAATAGGCGAGTAATACAAGTATCGGGGTTTTTTTTCCTTTCACTATTGGTTAACTATGGATCTATTTCAAATAGATCAACTCTAGTTTTTAAAATTGAAATATGTGTCATGCTGAATAGTTGTTATCTTCCATAGTTTAGATTTTCATAAACATCACATAAGTGCTGCTTGAAGTTAAAGCAAATCCTTGTTACTTTGTTTGGTATTATTTTAAAAATCATGGGTATAAGGTTACATATTTGATTTAGCATTAAAGACTTATAAAATATTAAGAACATATTAGATCTTGCTTATTGAAATGAGAGTTATCACAATATTTTTTAATCTAATACAGAATAATTTTTTATTTGTCAATGATTGGGTTAGGACACAGTTCTCAAATGGTGCTTAATAGTTTGAATTTCTCTGTCCTTTTTATTTCTATTTTAAGACACTAATATGGAAACAATCCATACTCTAGGTTTAGCTGAAGTTAAGTTATAAAATGCCTGGGAAGAAGTCAGATATGAGAGTGGATGTGGTTATGTCCTAGGTTTTTGCTACTAAATATGTAATGTGTTGGTCAGCTATTGACCAAATGCATTACATATTTATGCATGACTTTTTAGATCATTCAGTCAGGACTCTTTAATAGATTTCAGAACTATCTACAGCATTTAGCTCCCATGTGAAATATTTATTAACCCCATTAATTTCTCTAACTTTAGGATTTGTGCTTTCATTATAGATGATACATTAATTGATATCTCAATAGACTAATTTCAGATTCTGTTAAAAATAGAAATAATTTATCTGGGCTTCTGACCTATTCTTTTCTCAGGTATATGGAGTACATTTGTCAGCACATTTGAATGACTTTTCTACTTTTGAAGGAGTATAATAATGTTGAGAAACCTTTCAGGATTTGTTTTGTCAGTCTGATATATTTTATCATTTTTTAAAAAATGGGATATGATAGCTAATTACAGAATGAATATTACCATTTTTAATGATTACATTTTGTAGAATACAGAAGGATGGTAAAATCTGAGTACTCTTAAACATCAATGTGAACTTTCACATAATGCATACAGTATTAACTTTTTTCCTTATAGAATGTTTACTTGTTATCAAATTGTCCTGTATTGACTTTACTCTTTCTAAAAGTGACTGAATTTCCTTATTCTATCGTTTGGGTTCACTAGAGACAGGGGAAAAGCAAAATAGACCAACAGTAGTTCTTAATATAGAAGTTCATAATATAGAAGTCTTTATGTCTCCATAAGGAATTTCTCTTTGGGTTATTTAAGCCTTTCAAAAAGAAAATTATCCTGTAAATAAAAAGCAAAGGCATTGCTCTCTAAGTATATTAGAATTTGTAGAAGGATATCTTTCTGGAAGCTAAATCATAATGTTCTTAAAAGAAACATTTCTAATTCAATTTTAAAATAATAACATATCTACTTCAAAGCATATTTTTTTATTTCATTACTCCTTGGAAGCAAACAGTAAGTACGTCTATTGTATTTTCCTTTGGCATACCCTATCAAGTTCATGAGGGCATGGGGGTACATGTGATTTTCTTTAAAAAAAAAATATATATATATATATTTTTTTTTTAATTTAATTTTTAAAATATATTTTTATTATAAAGATTGTGAACTTACAAAACAATCATGAACATGTATGGAATTCCCATACAACACCCCTCCACCAACATACTACATTGTTGTGTATCATTTGTTACAGATTATGAGATAATATCATCAGACTGTTACCACTAACTATGGTCTATAACATACATTTGGTATATTTTTTCCCCATACTCCCCTCTTAACATAGTACATCTTTGACATGCAAGAATATTACAGTAATACTATATATTTTTAAATCATGGAAGAATTAATGCTTAATATTAGAAAACTTAGAGAATCCTAATATATACAAAGAAAATGAAAATTAATAATAACCTACTAGTTAGAATTCTTTTAAAATGATTCATTTGATCAACAAATACTTGAGTATTTACTCTGTGCTGTGTACTATATTAGTTATTTGGGCCAGGAAATTGAATTATAGAAGTTCTCAGAAATTAAGTCTAGTCAGATTATAATTTCATTACAATCACTGTGATAAGACTTGAACATAGTGAGTCTTGTTGAAAGGCAAGATAAAAGTTAATAATTATTATAAATTATAGGTAAAGAATGGTCTCAAGTGAAAACAAATTTGAACATTTTTATGATTGTACAGGTCCTAAGACAGCTAAATACATGATTATATATCCCTGCCTCCACCAATGGATATTTCTTGACTCTTATTATGTACTCTGTACTATTCTAGATGTTGCGAATATAGCAGTAACACAAGGGGAGTCCCTGTTCTTACGGAGTTTAAGGAGGAGAGATAGACAACAAACAGGTAAGCAGGTTAATGAGAAAGATCATTTCAGACACTGACAAATTCTAGGAAGAAAATAAGACAAGATAATGTGGTCCCATCTCAATGATCTGTTATACTGGTGACTGAAATCTATAGTTGGTACCTGCATTTCCTTTCAGCTATTAGTTTGTCTTCCTCACCAGGAAAACTTAATATTGCCAGAAAGAAACAAATAGTGTCATCTTTGCTTCCTGTCTTTTCCTACCCTCTCCTAGAGTTGCTCTCACTCAATGAAATAGCTAAATAGCAAGAAGTAGGAAGGAATTAAGAGAAGAAGCAAGGCATCTACAAAATCATATTGCAGATAATTTTGGCTTTTCATAAAACTGGGAATTTGTTGAAGTTTGTTACATACTTGAGTTTGTACCTGTCAGTTTCTCAACCTGTCAGTCTCTCAAGGGTACTTAATATTTATGTGGTCTGAATCAAGGAAAAACAAAACCCTGCCAGCTACTGGGAGGTGGGGGGTTGGGAGGGAAAATGATTTTATCAGTGCTTGTGGAATTTCCAGTTTATTTGAAGTTTCTCATACTTCCTTAAAATGCTCTCAGCTGTGCCACCTTCTAAAGAAGCCTTGATTTGTAGTTTAGCTTAAATGGTCTTTGCAATGGATGTGTAAGACATCTGTGACCTGCTTTCTTTCGTATAGAAGAATTTGGAGTGTGACCCATGACTCATCAGTTGACATTGTGGTGCATTTTTAGAAACAAAGAATGTGATAGCAGATTTCCCTGAAGCTGCAGTGGTGGAAGTAAATACAGGAAAACACAAATTTGTCTCTATCTATGCTGATGTGATTACAACTGTATGTTAAATTGATTCTCAGAAATGTGTTACAATACCAGACATTTCAATGAGTTTGAATAGAGTCGCTTTAAGCTATTTGTGTGTCTGGGGAAAAGTTTCCTACATGCAGCGACAATTACATTTCTGTTTTTATGGTATGAAGTAAACTTTGCAGATAAAATATGATACTTAATATTTAGGCTTGTGTTTTATTTATTCATTTTTGAAACCCAGAGAAGCAGCAATGAAGAAAAAGCATTGTCTTGGGCATTCTACTTCATTGTTAGTGGTCCATAAGGTTGTTTTTATTTTTAACGTGGACATCTTGATTTATTAGATCATTCATAAATTTTAACATTTTAAAGACATTTAAAGGGAAGGAGTGTATAGATTAGCTTTGATCACATTACCTTCTCCTTGGAATAATCTTTAAAACCGTCATTTTAATAGCACTGCCATGAATAATCATAATATAAATATCAGATGTGACTTGATTAAGATTTTGGCATTTTGATTCCTTACCGTCACATAGAATCTCTAGGATTTTTTTGTGTGCTTTGATTTTTATTTTTAATATAAGAACCAAGTTTGGCTGCTTTCCACTTCGGTTTTTGTTTGTTTGTTTTTTTAATTTCCTTTTGTGCGTGTATCCTTGCTCCTGCAGAGTATACTCCTGAACACATAAAAATCAATCTGCACAAATATATATTTAATGAAAAACAAGTCTCACTTCCACCCCTTCACCCAGCCACCCATTTTTCCCAGAGTTGACTAATACTAGGAGTTTTATATATATCCTTCTGGGCATATTTTGTGCATATAAACTCAACGTATATTTCTATATTTTAAAAAACATACTGCTTTATGCCTGGATTTACATTAGTTCAGCATTCATTTTAATTTGCTGGTCTTTTTAAAATTTAACTTTGTCACCTTTTGTTTGCTGATCTCACCTGAATTATAGTACCTGAAGAAAAAAGTGTTTTTCTCTTGGAGGAAATGTTAACATTACCATGTAGAAGTTGTTTCTGTCAGATACGATTACTTATGGCCCAAGTGATTATTTGAACATAGTTTGTGTTATTTTAAAAACAACTATAAATCATGAACCTGTTGTTTACTCTTTTTTAAAGGAAATGCTGAACAAAATAAAAATATATTTAGGGGAGTAGATAGAGCTTAAGTGGTTGAGCGCCTGTTTCCCACGGACGAGGTCCTGAATTCTAACCCTGGTACCTCCTAAAAAAACAAAAACCAAACAAACAAAGAAACCAACTCTCACTGGGAAACAGATGTAGCTCAGTGATTGAGCACCTGGTTTCCCATGTACGGGATCCTGGGTTCAGTCCCCGGTACCTCCTAAAAAAAAAAAGTGTGTGTGTATATATGTGTGTGTGTGTATGTGTATATATAAGTTTGTGTGTGTGTATATATATATATATAGTCATCTTTATGATAACTTATAATAAAATGGGACATTTACTAGATTCTTTTGATCTAGCAAATATAGTGCAACCATGGAAGAATATCTATTTGGATATACTTTGTTTCTGCTAAAAAGCTTGGTTATTAGGGAATATGCTAGTACAAATAGTGCCTAATTAAAAATTACTTGCCTATCAAGTCTGCTTGCTACTTGGCAGGCTTGGAGATTTTACATTGTTCATCAGTTCTGCAGATTGTACCTTTACAGTATTAATATTTGTAGTAGGCACTCTTAGAATAGCTTTCATTTTAAAAAGCCTTGGTTGCAACCATCTTTTTCTTCTAAGAAGGGGAGGGCAGTCTTTTCCTTGAATTCAATCAGAATGTGATGTTAGACCTATTTGCTCTGAAAGCCATCTTACTTTTTTGCTATACAGTCTGCTTCTAGGAAAAGATTAAATTTTGAAAGAATTGTAATCACTTCCTGCTGAAAAAGATAATTTAAAGATCATTTTGTGTTATACTACATAATTAACTGAAGAGGTAGGTTCCAAGTGTAAAAGGCCACAATCATGTTCTTGGACTCACAATGAGGGGTCTTAAAAAAAAATCCATGGGACATTCAGAATGTTTTCATTTTAATGAAGTTGATGATTTTATTAGAAACCACCGTCTCAGTCGGTAAGGCCTGCGAGCAAAGAGCTGGTTGCTTGTTGTGATCTTTATCATCTAATCTGTCTGTCTAGCATTTAAATCTAGAAAAAGAAAGAGTTGTACTCTTTATATATTGCTTCACCTTCTTTTATGTTTAATTTTGGTTAGTGGTCTTAGAGATTAAGTGGTAGAATATTTGAAAGGGTAAGGGGGTTGAAGGGGCATTGCTTCTTTGTTACAGAGACTGGCACCTGAACAGGTATATATGCCTTGAATTTTGTAATGGGCTATGAGCAAGGACTCTGATTTTACTTTGTTTTATGAAACCAATATTTATCTAGTGAGATGTTTTTACCTGCATGGTTCTATATATTTATTTTGTATAAATCTACAATAATTTATGAATAAGGGAAGGTTTTTCCTCCCACTAAATTTCAACAGAAGATGGTAATTTAGGAGCAAGCATAAGAAAGTGGGTTGCTACAGAGAGACTAGCATCTTAGCTGAGTTGTTCTTTGTATTGACCCTTTGAGCCTTAGGTTTCATTTCTTTTTTTTTTTTTTTTTTAAGTTTAATTTGTGGAATAAGAATATTTGTCATTTTTTATATTATATAAATACTTAAATGATAGAGTACTTGGTAATAGATTTTTATAGAAAATCTGGAAAATATGCAAGCCAGGGAAAGAAAAAAATCATATGTAATCCCTTCTACCAGCTATATACCATAGCTCTGTCCATTGGTACTATTCATGGTTGTTGGACAATCTTCCTAATCTATAATAAAATTTATGTTTGAAATTTATGATGCCCTTTATAGTGTCAAAGGGCTTCTACTCCCCCTCCTTACCTGCTAGTCCTTTACCTTTGTTCTTTGAACAGTCTGGATAGTAAAACTTTCATTTAAAATTTGAGAGACAAGCTTTCGTTTCCAGCACTATTACTTACACACTTTTTGCAGCCATTACGGGTCAAAACTAACCCAGAACAAGAACTAAAAGACAGAGAGAGAGTCCAAAGTTGACAAGACAATTCTTTTTGTAGAATGCTTTCAATTTCCTGTGTCCCAGTGAACTGTCGGTTAGCTGGAGTGTTTGCATAGCATGGTCGCTGAGCTCATCGCCTGTATGCAGCTCTGCAGGCCAGGCTTGATCTTCCTGTCTGAGACCATCCCACCCGCACAGTGTGGGGGAAACACTGTTATCTGTACTCCATGATTTGTTTACATAAACACACATTTTTAGTAGGGGAAACATTTCAGAAAACAAAAACAAATCAGTGTTCTGTGGAGTGGTACCACTAGGATGGCAGTTGGACAGCTACTTTTGGATGGGTAGATTCTTTAGTTGTAGTGATTTTTCACTATGTTAAAGTTTATCGTTGTAAGGTGTTGTGACATTGGGCTAGTCAGGAAGCATTTCTTAAAACTGTGCTTCATTTCTGGCATTCTGGGGGAAAAGAAAATAAAGAATAGCTATATAAAGGACTGCCTGCCTCTTGGCCCATTATGAACAGATAGGAGGAGACAGTGCATAAAAAGAGCGATCTGGTCATTTCTGAAATCCTTTACCTATTCAAGCACTGCTAATGGGTTTCATAAGCTACTATTGTTAGTATGTCTTTGCTATCAGCAAATGGCTGTTTAATAATTTGGATACTCACCTGCTGAGTTTGTAATGGCATAGATTACATAAGCATATCCCATTGAAAATGATCATAATATATCCAAACAGTGATTTTCTCTTGCTTCTAGGGCAGTCGTGCTACTTTTACAGACTAATCCAGAATATGCAATTATACCATGGTGCAATTTTATTTTTATTATTTGTCATCTAGTGCTACTCTTGTTCCCCCAGAACTTAGTTGAAAAACATTACCTGCAATTGACAAACAAAATTATGTTGGAAGAGGTGAAGAAATTCTTTTAATGTAGAAAACAGGAAGTAGATTTAAAACTGAGACTTTGACAGTATTCTCTTTAACAAATGTTTTCCATCTCATGTTATTAATCTAAATTACTGATTAAGTGAGCCATTGTTGATGCTATCAAATAGTAAGAAATAAACAGGAAGGAAGTATTAACATTAGTTTCCTAAGTAACAATGCTAATATTTGACAGTGTTTCATAAGGCACTAAATCCAAGTATAGTTTCAACCTAGAAGTAGAAAACAGTTTACATAAAGGTTATGTATAAAAGTTTATAATATTGTAATTTTCTCATATTGGTGTCCTATATTTTGTGTACCTCTCAGTTATTTGTGTGTCATAATAATCTTCTTATAAATAGAGTCAACTCAAAAGTAATTAATATGTTAATTGATAGACATCCAGCAGAATGGCTAAAATTAAAAAGACCAACACCACCAAATGTTGGCAAGGATTTGGAGCAACCAGAACTTACACATTCTTGATGGGGATGTAAAATGACCCAGCAGAATGGCTAAAATTAAAAAGACCGGGGGACGGATGTGGCTCAAACGGTTGGGGGTCCATCTCCCATATGGAGAGACCTGGGTTCAATCCCTGGGACCTCCCGGTAAAAAACAAACAAACAAACAAACAAAAAAAGACCAACACCACCAAATGTTGGCAAGGATTTCGAGCAACCAGAACTTACACATTCGGGATGTAAAATGGTATAACCACTTTGAGAACTATCTGGCAGTTTCTTAAAAAACTCCACATATACCCTCCCTTTGACCCAACCCTTCCACTTATAGGTATTTACCCAAGAGATATGAAAACATATGTTCATAGAAAGACTTGTACAAGAATATTCATAGCAGCTTTTATTCATAATTACCAGAAACTGGAAACAGCCCAGTTGTCCATCAGTAAGCGTATGATACAAATGGACTACTACTGAGCAATGAAAAGAAACAAGCTACTAATATACATTATAACAGATGAATCTCAAAAACATTTTTCTGAGTAAAAGAAGCCTTACGCCAAAGAGTACCCCAAGGGTTCACATTTATATGATATTCTAGAGCAGGCAAAACTAATCTGTGATGGAAAAAATCAGAACAGTGGTTGCCTTTGAAGGTGTTAGGGGTGGTAATTGACTGGAAAGGGGCATGAGGGAACTTTCTGAGAGTGATGATAATATTTTCTATCTTAGTAGTGGTTTGTGTTATGTAGATGTATACATTTGTCTAAAACCCAATGAATATGCATATAAGATTTGCACATTTTTTGTATTTAAATTTTACCTCAAAAGAAAAAAGTACTAAACTTCAGTTAATGATCAGCATTTAGAGAAAAGTCTACTGACTTCTGCAATTTACTTCGAAGTGCATAAAAAGATAAAAGGGATGGAAGGACGGGTAGATATGTGATAAAGCAAGTGTAGTAAAATGTTCATGGTAGACTCTAGGTATTTAAGTACACAGGTGTTCACTGTGAAAAAATTAACTTTGCTTTATGTTTGAAATTTTTCATATAAATTGTTGGAAATATTAGTTGATGATAGAGCCTTTTATGGTCTATTTATTCATGCATGATG
>JAQZBX010046829.1:0-20656 GCA_029593785.1 Cabassous unicinctus | reverse complement strand
AAAGCTTGTTTTTATAAAGTTTATTCTGGTTAATAGTCATAGCCATATATTTGATAGCTTATAAAATTATTATAAAATTATTACAATTTTTCTTTTGTGAAGATCAAAGTATTTTGTTCAGTGGCTTGGAACAGAAAGAGAAAACCCTAAACTTCAGTGACATTGTTCTATCAACTATAACTATGGATTCTGGAAACCCTTAAGTCCCCTTTGGATGCCCTGTGGCACTCCTAGGTAACCTCTAGTGCTGGACATCATCCCCAGTCCTGTATTAATAGTTTTTATTTTTTTGTATTTCTCCCCTCACTAGATTTTTGAGAAAAACAAGTATATTATGTTTAATCACTGTTTAAAATAAAACCTTTATATATGACATTACAATGACTCCCAACTTCCTCTTTATGCCCAGACATTTTCTCTTCAAAACCTCATATTAATTTATGTATTTGTCTCTAACTGGGTGTTTTTTCCTATTAAAATTTTTTGAAGCATATTATTTATACATGAACATACATAAATAATAAGTGTATAGTAAAAGTTGTGAACTTACAAAACAAACATGCATAACATCATACAGGGCTCCCATACATCACTCCACCATGAACACCTTGCATTGTTGTGAAACATGTAACAAGTTATGAAAGAGCATCAGCAGTGTATCACTTCTACCTCTGATGCATATCTTACATTTGGTGTATATTTCTGCCAACACATCATATTATTATTTTTGTCCATAACCATACAAGTTACTAAAGTGTACAATCAATGCAATTTGGTACAATCACAGAGCTGTGCATTCATCATATCAATCAACATTAGGACATTTTCATTACTTAAAAGAAGAAAAAAAATTAAGAAAAATAAACTATTATAATACCTGTTGCAGTTGGGTAGTTTGATGTAATTATGAATTCCACAAATATAATTGGATCATTCTTTTAAACTGATATGCTAATCTGGGCATGATTAAGTTATGATTAGGGTGTTGACTGGGCCACGTCAGTAGGGCATTGAGCCCCACCCCTTGGTGGGTGGGGGAAGAAAATATAAAAGGCATCACAAAGAATAAACTTGCAGCAGTTTTGAGTAGCAGTTTTGATGTTGGAGTTTTGATGTTGGAAAGAAGGCCCCAGTAGAAGAGAAGCAAGCCATTCACCTGATAGTCTACAGCTGGCCTTGTGGAGGAAATAGGAGCTAAGCCCAGAGAGAAATGAAGCCCCGGGAAGAGAGGAACCCAAGAAGCCTGAACCCTGGCAAACATCGGCAGCTGTGTTGCTCCAACACGTGGCAATGGAGGTTGGTGAGAGAAGAAACTTTTGCTTTATGGCCTGGTGACTGTCGACTTCTACCCCAAATAAATACCCTTTATAAAGACCAACCGATTTCTGGTATTTTGCATTAACACCCCTTTGGCTGACTAATACAATACCCATATGCTTGCACTACTAAATACAAATCCTATGAGATATTTTCACATTTTCATTCATTTCCAAACATACACAGACAAATTTTTACAAATTCTGCAAAGATTAAACTTCAGCTTTCCATTTTCTAACCACATTCTTTTTGGTTCAGATTCTAGCTATTAACTCCTTGATTTTGCTCATTATATTTAGTAATAATAGAAAAATCATCCAGTATTTATCTTTTAGTGCCTGGTTTGTCTCACTCAACATAATGTCTTATAGGATCATCTATGTTGTCATATGCTTCACGACTTCATTACTTCTTACTGCTGAATAATATTCCATCATGTGTCTATATCACAGTTTGTTTATCCATTCATCAGTTGATGGACACCTAGCTTGATTCCATCTTTTGGCAATTGTGAATAATGTCGCTATGAACATTGGTGTGCAGATGACTGTTCCTGTCACTGCTCTCAGTTCTTCTGAGTTATATACCTAGTAGTGATATTGCTGGGTCACATGGTAGGTCTATATCTAAATTCCTTAGAAACCATTAGACTTCCACAGTGTTTGTATGATCCTACATTCCCACTAACAGTGAATAAGCATTCCTATCTCGCCACATCCTCTCCAACACCTGTAGTTTCCTGTTTCAATAGTTGCCATTCTAGTAGATGTGGAATGAATTCTTATTATGGCTTTGATTTACATTTCCTCAATAGCCAGTGATATTGAAAAGTTTTTCATGTTTTTTTAACCATTTGTATTCCCTTTTTAGAAAAAATGTCTATTCAGGGTTTTTGCCCCTTTTTAAATTGGATCATTTGTCTTTTTATTGTTGAGTTGGAGGATCTCTTTGTATAATGGATATTAGACCCTTGTCAGATGTGATTTCCAAATATTTTCTTCCATTGAGTAGGTTGACATTTTACCCTCTACACAAAGTTCTTTTTGGTGGAGAAGTGTTTAATTTTGAGGAGGTTCCATTTATCTTTGTTTTCCTCTGTGGCTTATGCTTTCAATGTAAGGTTTAAGAGACCCCCACTGACTACAATGTCTTGTTGGTGTTCCCAACATCATCTTCTAGGAGTTTTATGGTCCTGGCTTTTATGTTTAGGTCTTTGATCCACTTTGAGATGATATTTTGTGCTGGGTGAGATAGGGTTTATCTTTCTTTTTTTTTTAAATTATGGATATCACGTTCACCTAGCACCATTTGTTGATGAGATTCTTCTGGCCCGAAAAGTGGACTTGGTCAGCTTACCATAAATCATTTGACCTTAAAAGTGAGGGTCTGTTTCTGAACTCTCAATTTCATTTCTTTGATCAGTGAATCTATCTTTTTTTAAACAAATCAATTTTATTGATACATATTAATAAACAATACAATTCATCCAAAGTATAAAATCAATGGTATTTGCTATAATCACATATGTTTGCATTCATCACTTCAATCATTATTAGACCATTTTCATTATTTCAGTAATAACAATAATAACAATAATAAAACAGAAAAATAAGATTATTCCTCACCTCTCAATCTCTCTATGCTTCCCCCACTGTATATAGCTGCTGTTTCTGGCTATCCTATCCAAAGAATATAATCAATGACATTTAGTACAATCATAATGTTCTACATTCATCATCTCATTACTCCAAAAAGAATGACTCCACACCCCTTAGCATTCCTTCCTCAGACCTATATAACAACTAATCTCCTTTCATTTAATAAACAGATTTATATTTACATTTTATATAAATGGAATCATACAATATGTAGTACTCTATGTCTGGTCTTGTTCCCTTAGAGTAATGTTTTTTTTTTGTCTGATATTAACATTTTGTATTATTTACTAACATTTGTTCAGCTTCAAAGAAAAACAATCATATATGCAATTCTACCCATATTCACATTTCACATAATATATTTATATTGCATAAAATATATTTAGTTCATAATAGTGCAGTCATCTAGTATTTGTTACTTTGTGTCTGGCATGCTTCACTTAACATAATGTCCTCCATTATCATCCATATTTTCATATGTTTCACACATTCATTTCTTTCTACCACTGCAGAATATTCCATTGTATGTATACTCTACAATTTATTTGTCCACTCATCAGTTGATGGACACCTGGGTTGTTTCCAAATTTTGGCTATCATGAATAATACTGCAATGAATATCAGTTTGCAGATATCTATTCATGTCACTGCTCTCAGTTCTTCAGGGTATATATCTAGCAATGGTACTGCTGGGTCCATCAGTAAGTCTATATTCAACTTCCTTAGGAACAGCCAAACAGTCGTCCCAAGTGGCTCTACCACTAAACATTCCCAACAGCAGTGAATTAAGCATTCCTAACATTCCACATCCCCTCCAACATTTACAGTTTTCTGATTCTTTAATAGCAGCCACTCTAATAGGTGTGAATGATATCTCATTATAGTTTTCATTTGCATTTCACTAATTGCTAGTGATGTTGAACTTTTTTTCATGTGTTTCTTCACCATTTGTGTTTCTTCTGTGAACAGTTGTCTTTTTAAGTATTTTGCCCATTTTTTAATTGGATACTTTGTCTTTTAACTGTTGAGTTGTATCATCTCCTTATAGATCATGGATATTAAATCCTTATTAGATATGTGATTGCCAAATATTTTCTGCCATTGAGTTGGCTGCCTTTTCTCCCTTTAGACAAATTCCTTTGAGGCACAAAAGGGTTGAATTTTGAGGAGGTCTCATTTATCTATTTTTCTTTTTGTTACTCATGCTTTGGGCATAAGGTTTAAGCAACTTCCATCTACCACAATTTCTTGAAGATGTTTTCCTCTATTTTCTTCTAGGAATTTTATGGTTGTTGTTTTTATATTTAAATTCTTTATCCATTTTCAGTTAACTTTGTAGAAGGTGTGAAATAGGGGTCTTCTTTCTTTCTTTTGGATATGGATATCCAGTTCTCCCAGTATCATTTGTCTACTAGACTATTCTGGTGAAGCTGGATGGGCTTAACGGTCTTGTGAAAATCATTTCACTGTAGATGTGAGGGTCTATTTCTGAGTAATCAATTCAGTTCCATTGGTCAATCTATCTGTCCTTATGCCAGGACCATGCTTTTTTTGTTTGTTTGTTTGTTTTTATCACTGTAGCTAAGTAACATGATTTAAAGTCAGAAAGTGAGAGTCTCCAAATTTGTTCTTCTTTTTAAAGACATTTTTGGCTATTCAGGACCCCTTAACTTTCCAAATAAATTTGATTATTGGCTTTCTGAATCTACAAAACAAAGACTGTTGAGATTTTTATTTGCATTGCATTGAATCTGTAAATCAGTTTGCATAGAATTGACATTTTAATTTTATTTAGTCTTCCAATCCATGAACACAGAATGTCCTTCCATTTATTTTATCTTCTTCAGTTCCCTTTAGCAATGTTTTGTAGTTTTCTGAATACATGTCTTTTATGCCTTGGTTAAGTTTATTATTAAGTATTTGATTATTTTAGTTGCTATTATAAATTGCTATTATAAATTACACATCAGTAATGTATTGAAACGCTATTGATTTTTGCATATTGACCTTGTATCATCTGTTGATTCTAGTAGCTTTGTCATGGATTTTTCAGGATTTTCTAGATGTAGGATCTTGTCATCAGTGAATAATGAAAGTTTCACTTCTTCCTTTCCTATATGGGTGTCTTTTATTTCTTTATCTAGCCTAATTGCTCTAGATAGAACTTCTAGCAAAATATTAAATAATAATGTTGACAGTGGACTTCCTTGTCTTGTTTCCAATCTCAGCAGGAAAGCTTTCAGTCTTCCACCATTGAGTACAATGCTAACTGTAGGTTTCTCATTTATGTACTTTACCATTTGAGAAAGCTTCCTTCTTTTCGTGTCTCTTGGAGTGTTTTTATCAAGAAATGGTGCTGTATTTTGTCAAATGCCTTTTCTGCATCAATGAAGAGGATTATGTGATTTTTTTTCTTCTTCAAATTATCAATGTGGTTTATTACACTAATTGATCTCTTGTGTAGAATCACCCTTCCCTGCCTGGTATAAAACCCACCTGATCATGGTTTGTAATTCTTTTAATGTGCTTTTCGATTCTGTTTGCAAGTAATTTGTTGAGGATTTTGCATCTATATTTTTCAGAGATATTGGTTTGTAGTTGTTTATTTTTTATTTTTTTTTTTTTTGCGTAGTATCTTTATCTGGTTTTGGTATTAGGGTGATGTTGCCTTCTTAGAATGAGTTTAGTAATATTCTTTCCTGATCAATTTTTTGGAAGAGCTAGAGTAATATCGGCATTAGTTCATCTTTTAGTGATTGGTAGAATTCACCTGTGAAGCCATCTGGTCACAGGCTTTTCATCTTCAGGAAGTTTTTGATGACTGTTTCAATCTCTTCACTTATGTATGGTTTGTTGACGTCTTCTATTTCTTCTAAAGTCAGTGTAGGTGGTTAATGTGTCTCCAGGAATTTGTCCATCTTGTCTACATTTTCTAGATTTTTGGCATACACTTGTTCATAGTATCCTCTTATGATCTCTCATTTCTATGAGGTCAGTGGAAACATTCCCCCTCTCATTCCTGATTTTGTGTCTTCTCTCTTTTTTATTTTGTCAGTATAGCTTTGTGAATTTTGTTGATCTTCTCAAAGAACTAACTTTTGGTTTTTCTTGATTCTAATTTTTTTCTCTCAATTTCGTTGATTTCTGCTCTGCTCTTTACTATTTCTTTCCTTCAGCTTGGTTTGGGATTATTTTTCTATTCTTTTTCTAGTTCTTCCATGTGTGCAGTTAGATCATCATGTTATCTTTCTTCTTTTTTATTGTAACCATTGAGGGCTATAAATTTCCCTCTCAGCAATGCCTTTATGGTGTCCCATAGGTTTTGCTGTGTTCTCATTTTCATTCCTCTCAAGATATTTGCTGAATTTTCTTGCAATTTCTTCTATCACCACTGATTGTTTGAGAGTGTGTTTTTTAATCTTCATATATTTCTGAATTTTCCAATTTTATGTCCATTATTGATTTCCAGCTCCATTCCATTATGATCAGAGAAAGTTTTTTGTATAATCTCAATCTTTTAAAATTTATTGGGACTTGTCAGGTGACCCAACATATGGTCTAACTTGGAGAAGGACCATGAAGACTTGAAAAGAATGTATATCCTGCTGTTTTGTGGTTCAAGGCTATATAGATATTTGTTAGGTCTAGTTCATTTATCATATTATTCAAGTTCTCTGTTTGTTTATTTATCCTCTGTCCAGATGTTCTATACAATACTGAGAGTAGTGTCTTGAAGTATACAACAATTAGTTAGAGACATCTATGTTTCCCTTCAGCTTTACTAGTGTGTGCCTCATGTAACTTGGGGCACTGAGGTTAGGTACATAAATATTGAGATTAGTTATTTGTTCTTATTGAATTGCCCCTTTTATTAATTCAAAATGAACTTCTTCATCCCTTATAACACTTTTGCATTTAAAATCTGCCTTCTCTGTTAATAGTATCGCTACTCCAGCACTTTTTTGTTTACTATGTACATGCAGTATCTTTTTTTCCAGCACTTCACTTTCATCCTAGTAGTGTCTTTATGTCTCAGCTGAATCTTCAATAGACAATATATAGATGGCTTATATTTTTTAATCCATTCTATCAGTCTCTGTCTTTTGATTGGGGAGTTCAAATCATTAACATTCATTTTTACAAGTAAAGGAATTACTTCATCCTTTTTGACCATCGGCTTTCTTTTGTGATATCCTTTCTGATATTCTTCATTTCTACATTCTTTTCCAAGTCTCTCACTCTTGTTTTTTCCTTTCAGGCTGCAGCACTCCCTTTAGTATCTCTTGTAATTCTGGTCTTTTGGAAACATGTTCTATCAGTTTTTATTTGTCTCTGAAGACTTTGAAATCCCCTTCATTTTTGAAGGACAGCTTGCTGGGTACAGAATTCTTGCCTGGCATGTTTTCTCTTTCAGTCCCTTAAATACATCATCCCACTTTCATTTCTTTTCTATGGTTTCTGATGACAGATCAGCACATAATCTTATTGAATTTCCCATGTATATGATGCTTTGCTTTTCTCTTACTGCTTCCAAAATCTTCTCTTTATGTCTGATATTTGTCATTCTGAACAGTAGATATCTCGGGGTAGATCTGTTCATGTTTTTTCTGTGTGCGGTGTATTGTGCTTCTTGGATATTGATCTTTGTGTCTTTCATAAGAGAAGGGAGGCTTTCAGTCATTATTTCTTCAAACATTCTTTCTGCCCCTTTTCCACTCTGCTTTCCTTCTGGGATGCTGATAATGTTTATGTTTTTGCATTTCATGCTGTCATTCAGTTCCCTGAGACCCTGTTCCATTTTATCCATTCTTTTCTCTTTCTGTATTCCTGTCCTTTGCAGTTCAGATGTTCTGTCTTTCAATTCATAATGCTGTCTTAAAGCAATTCAAATCTGTTCTTATGTACCTCTAATGCATTTTTAATCTCATCCATTGTGTCTTTCATTTTGATAAAGTCAGTTATTTTTCTTTGCAGACTGTCAAATTAGTTCTTTATGTTCACCCAGTGTCTTCTTCATATCCTTTATCCTTTTAGTCATATTTTCTTTCAATTCTTTATAATGATTTAGGAGAGTTGTGTGATTATCATTGATTGATAGTTTTAAATCTTGAATCTCTTCACGATATTTGGTTTGTTCCTTTGGCCTGGACTTCTCTTCCTCTTTCCTAGTATGGCTTGTAATTTTTTGCTGATGTCTAGGCATCTGATATGTTGGTGAACTCATTCTGATGGCCAATTTCTATCTATTATGTATTATTTATTCCCCCTTGGCTGGCCTCACCGTCCTTCCCTCTGCTTCCTTAGTAACCAGCTCAGGGCAGTAAGTTTTTGAGAAGGCAAATTATCTTTAGCCCCTGCCAGCTCTAGATGCAAACAATTTTATGGCCCCACCTGGCCTAGATGTTTGTGATCCTTGGGATGAAACACACCAACTTCACTGGCTAAAATCTGAATTTGCTGTAGACTGTGTACCTCCATTTCCTCTTACTTGGGGAGGAGGATACCTACATCCTTGTCACTCTGTAGCTGCTGCAGTCCACAGCTACTGCAGTCTGCAGACTGCTGTTTGCTCTGAGAGTGGGAGAATGGGTATCTGCAGCTGCTGCTACAACTTTGTTCACAGGATTTTCCCAGCCAGTGAATACTCCTTTCTTTTGCTCCCCAATCTTCTGTGTCTCACCTCCCCTGGTGTCCTGAGGCTCAAAGCAGCCATCCAGAGTCTTCTAGATATTTTCCTGGGAGAGAAGTGATCCCTCTGTCTCTCTAATTCTTCATTTCTACCTGGATATTTTAAGCACTCTCAAAATTAACACACAAAAACTAAAATCACAAACTCTTTAAATTTCTCTTTGCTCTTCACTCTTCCTGATATCAGAATAGGGAACACATTCCATCTGTCACCTGTGGCAGCATGTTTAACCCCTTCTTCCCTCTCACTTGTTGTATGTCACATGTCCACAATATTGTAAATTTTACCTTTTAATTATGTCTGTAGTACATCCACTTCTTTCCAATTTGTTTCAACCACCTGTCATGTGAACTAATAGATATGGATAATTAATTAAAGAATTAATCAAGCATATACTTTATCTTTTCATGCATTACCAGGTGCACACAATGCTTAATGCATCATGGAACTTTGCTTGTCCTATTTCTTTTTATAGAAAAGGGTTACAGCCATTATTATTTTTTAAAGACACATTTATTTATTCATTTCTCAGTCTCTTTGTTGTTTGCACTCATTGTCTACTCTTTGTGTCTTTTCATTGTGTGCTATCTGTGTCTGCTCATCTTTTTTTAAGAGGAACCAGGAACTGAACCCAGGACCTTGCATGTGGGAGGGAGGTGTCCAATCATGTGAGCCACATCCACTCCTTGCCTTTTGAGCCTCTCACTGTGTCTCCTCATTGCATCTCCTCATTATATTATGTCATTGCATCATCTTGCATCAGCCTGCTTCTTGCTTGTCTTCTTTAGGAGGCACTGGCACCCAGACACAAGACTTCCTGTGTGGAAGGCAGGTGCCCAACTGCTTGAGCCACATCCACTCCCCCCTGATTCATTTATTATTGAGGCACTGATGACACATATGTGAACAAATGGTACCCATGTCTTAAGAGAGTTACATGCCAATGATCCAGGTAAGTTTATTGGTACATTATCACTATACGATTATATCTATTGTGGAAAAAAAATGTCAACTATAAGGGAATTTTTTTTCGTTTCAACACATTGTCAGATATCTACCTTAGTCTAACTAAAGATTGTTACATTTTTAAAAATTTTATTTGGATTTTTGGTACTGAATTGATATTGTAAAGTAACATCTAAACAGGGAACACTCATCTTGAAGAAGGAGGACAGAATTATGTTTCTATTTGCTAATGACAAATATATTAATATATATACAAGACAGAAAAGATGTACAGGTGAGTTTTAAAGAGGTTTCCCACTTGTATAGGAGTCAAATCATCAGTTTGTGTGATCCATTTTAAGGTCAGAGTGTAAATTTCCTTAAATGTTATTAGAGGAGTCAGAGGACAGATTTGCATGATGAACCAGGACATGGTTAGAAATGGAATGCTATCCCTTCTACTAAGAAAGTCACAAAAGTCTCTGAATTCCCAGTATACTGAGAAATGGGAAAGCAAAAGTGATTTTTTTCCCTACAATTTTAGATTTTGTAAATTGTTGATAAGTATGAATGGATAATTAGGGAACCATGTGAAAGTGAAGATTCTTCTATTTCAGATAACTCAATTTTTACAACTAAACTACTTTAATATAAGAAAATAAGAATAGGAGTAAAATTATTCAAAGTCTGCTCAGAAGTGTAAAATGGACGCTTTAAAGTGGTGAGACCAGCACACAGTATAAGAATGCCTGACATTTGCTGTTCATTTATAGTTCAGTCAGTAGCTAACTTGATGCTCTGGGTCAGTTACTCAAGGGATTTATGCATGAGGCTATTTCTCTATAGCACTCAAGGGTACTCTTTTTCTACTGCCTCATGCAGGCATTTTCCTAGAATAATCAGAATTAATTTAATCTGCAAGTGATTGGAAATTTGCCAGGTTAATTTCCTGATATCTTACTGCAAGACAGCAGGTTTCTTTTTTTTTTTTTTTTTCCATGACCATGTCCTAGGATCCTCTATTATGGACATTTTACTGAGCTACATATTTCCCATAGAGGAAAGATAACAATTTACTAACCCGTCTGGGGAGTGATGTTGCCACATCGATAAACCCTTTTTTTTTATTTCTCTTTTCTCCCCTGCATAAGCCCCATGCCTATTGAAGAGGTAAGTTATTGGGGTTTCCACTTTCAAGTTCTTTTTCTTATGAATGAAGGAACTGGGCTCACTTTCTCCAAATACGTTTCCAAGCAAGTCCAAACATCTAGTGTGAAAGTCATTTGATTCTTTCCTTTAGTTGGAACAGGTATATCCATGTTTTACCTCTGGCTGCATGATCCAAGAACAATATCTCTTGGAACTGTTGCAGAGAGATTTAGCCTCCAGAGAGATATCTTCCAACCATGAGTCCACGTGGTGATACTTCTTTCTCATACCTGAGGGTCAACTTTACCTGTGCACCAAACTCATATAAGATGATTTTAACATACTCTCACACTCCTCCAAAGAAATAAGAATGATAAATTGTCATCTTTCTAGATGTACTGACACCCAATTTGTTCAGGAAATTAATAACAGGACTCTGCAACAACTGGAGAGCTTCTCTTTCTCAAAATTTTATATTTGTTGCCTAGTTTTTTCTTTCTCCAATAACTCCTGTGACAATGGGGTCCTACCTATGAATATTGATTTATTTCCTCTCAGAATACAGGCAGCTGGGGACACCATGAATGCAGAAGTAACTCCTGAGGCCAGATGCACTTTACTGTTTGGAAGTAGGTATACAGAAAAGAGCAATCAGACATATATCGTTTCCTTTTGTTAAAGTTATTAGGTTTAAACTGATAAGTTATGCAAATATTGCTTTCACTCGACCAATAACTATCTCTCCTTAAAATCAAAGTGTTTTTTAGGATTCATTTCAAACTTTTCTATATTCAGTCACATGATATTTGTAATGAGTAATGAGGATATTTGATATATTCAGAGAAATGCTATTACTAAACAAGTTCAAGTTAAATAGTATGAATGTGCAGAATTAATTGCTTTCTTTGTTTTCTACCATGCACCTCTGGAAAATGCCTGGATTATCTTATTGCTTTCTTTGAGATTGTTCATGAATGCTTACTTTGAAGACTTTAATGATTCATAATGAATGGGGATATGTTCATCATGGAAATATATGTGCATGGAATATAAACCCAGATACTTGGGAGCACAACAACAGAAGAGGGCATGGGGTAGGGTCTGAATTGCACTGACAAAAGGCAGACTAATAGTTAATTTTGCATAAAATTTACCAAATGAAAATCAATTTTTAATAGACATATTTATTTTTGGAATATAAATGAAATGTTTGAAGTTTCCTACTTGGAAACATTGGGGAAAAATGAACAAGTTAATAGTGAAGATATTGCTGTGAGTTTTTGTTTTTGGAATTACAGAATTGAGGTGGAGTTGATGACAAGTTGACACATTTATAAATGTCCCTTAATCACAATAATGTTATTAATAAGGGTAGAATCACATGAGCTTATGGCAGTTGCACTTCATGGAGGATTAGAAATTTGGGAAACATTTATGCAGAGGGTGAGGATGAGATCACAAGTAGATGGATTAGGGTATAAATTCAAGACATATTAAGTTATCTCACTGAACATTTAACAGGGTTGAGCAGAAACATTTTATATCCCAAGGATCTATCACAGGAATTTCTCTGTCATTGTTGCTAGTTCTACTTATGTTCTACTAAGACATCCTTGTGGACCCTTGGAGAGTACATGGTGATATGCCTTTTCTTAATGAGTTGTGTGAGTAAGTATGAGGTGTTGGCAATTACTATCCCTGCACCATTTCATATATTCATAAGCCCATGATCACCCAGAAGTTATAGGATAGATACAGTGGGAAGTTAGCAAAGTTAACTTCATTTAATATTAGCAGATACAATCATATCCCTTGGGGTTGAAAAGAACTGGCGCTTATTTCATTACTGTATTGATTAAGTGAATCTAGTTAATGGAGATAACTAAATAGAGATATTATGGGGATCTACAAAAGCCAGAAGGAAGAAAATAAGATTTATCAGGAAAATGTCATATCTAGGACTGAAGTTATCACAGATGATCTGTTTAAATAAAGAGGGTCTCTAATATTATAGATACTTTTTTCAATGTTATTCCAAATAATTAAAATATTGTTTTCAAAATAATTTAATTGAAGATATACTGATGAAATTCAAAAAATATATATATTTTGAAATTTCACTCCAATGTAAAGTCAATTGGGGTTGCATTGGAAATAAGTTAAATATTAATTATCATTACCAGAAATTACATTCAGTAGAATTCAAAAGTTCACCCAAATATTTTTAAACATTTCTTCATTCATTCATTTGACAATGATATCAGCTATCTGCTAGTTGCCCTGAGCTGCTTCAGACTCTCTTGGGAAAATCAAAGAGTTATAAAATGAAGGATATAACTTGTGCAGAAAGCTAAATGGATTTTTGAGAGAGTATCGAGGGATTGGATGCTGTGTAATAACCAGCTATTGTGAAGAAACAGACATAAAACTTAGTCAAATCAAATACTTAAAAACAAAGTTTTGGGGAGTGTATAATAATAAAGGTCTATTTTGTTTATCTGCAGGATTGAAGGAAGCTTGTTTAGTAATATTAGATTGGAAGAAATGACTGGAGCTTCTATAGTACCACCATAATTAATAGCTTACCCAGTAGTATCATTTCATCGATCAGATATGGTTTTTTCATTTGGAAATAAAGATCCATTTACTTGCTTGCTTCTTTTACCAGGAAGCACATTTTGCATTCACACTTTGAATGATGGTTAGAATGCAAATGATTTTAGGAAAAGAAATTTAAATACTTAGGGACATATAAATAACAGACACCATTTTATTTCTTAAAAATCAAAAGGATCCTTGGTCCCTGAAAAATGAAGCAGCCAAAAAAAAACAAGAAAAACAAGTAAAAAAACAAACACTGGTGGAAGGAAGAAGAAGTCTAGATAGTGAGTAGAATAAAAATCAACTTTACATGGATTCAGAAGAAATTCATCCAAGCTTTGCATTTCTCAGTAAACAGATGCCTTTGGGCATGTCATATAAGCTCTCGGGCATTGTTTTTTAGTTAATGATAATCACATCTGATTTATTTCAATGATATAGCCTTGGAAATAATTTCCACAATTATTGATGATGAGAAATATTTTTCCATATTAGAAAATTTTTTGAAAATTCAATTTGCTAAATTTAATTGAAATTATCTGAATTTCTTCCTTTCTGTAACTAAAAAGATATGTTAATATAAAGGGATAAATTTGGTGGGATTGGAAAGAAGCAATGGACTAATGTTTTTCCTATAGCAGGTGATGGTGTTTGTTAATATGCTCATTGTCCTCTATTTTGAAGAACCATAGGAGACAGCTAAGAAGTGAAATGGGTAGAATGCACACATTAGGAAAATGGAGAGATAAAAGTTAGTTGCTTTAAGGACATAAACTTATACCAATTTAAGAGAGGACACCTTTATGAGAGGTGACCTTGTCACTCAATTGACGTTACAAAATATGCCATCTTTCTCAGCCATGCCTCAGTGTTCTGGAAGCTACATTGCAAATGGGATTTTGAGGAGTGTCAAAGAGAGCAGGCTGATGAGTTTCATCCTGTTGGGGTTTTCTGATCATCCTCAGTTACAGAAGGCTTTATTTATAGTCATCTTCATCTATTATTTACTAACAATTTTGGGTAACACCAGCATCATACTGATATCTCATCTCGAACCCAAACTTCACATGACAATGTATTTCTTCCTTTCTCATCTCTCTTTCCTGGACCTATGCTTCACCAACAGTGTGATTCCCCAGCTCTTGGTAAACATGAGGGATCGCATGAAAACCATTACCTATGGTAGCTCCATTGTTCAACTCCATGTCTCCCTTGCACTGGGTTCTATGGAGTGTGTTTTGCTCACCATGATGTCCTATGATCGCTTTGTTGTCTGTCGTCCCCTCCATTACACTCTCTTTATGCCTCCTCATCTCTGCACGATCCTGGCCTCTATGGTGTGGCTCAGTGGGGTGACCACTGGCCTGGTACCGTCTACTCTCACTCTTCAGCTTGACCTTTTCATCTTTGAGGTCCCTGTTCTCATCAAGTTGGCTTGCATTGACACCAATTTTAACGAGGTTGTGCTTTTTGTGGTTAGTGTCCTCTTACTTGTAGTGCCTGTCTCATTCATCCTGTTCTCTTATGGCTACATTGCCCAGGCCATTTTGATGATGAAGTCAACCTGTGGAAGACAGAACGCATTTGGGACCTGCTCTTCCAACCTCTTGGTGGTCATCATCTTCTATGGAACCATCATCTTCATATATCTCCAGCCAACCAAGAGTGAATACAAAGACCAGGGAATGTTTGTTTTCCTCTTCTACACTGTGTTGAGCCCTATGTTAAAGCCTCTTATTTATTCTCTGAGGAATAAAGAGTTTAAAGGGGTTGTTAAGAAAGTTCTCAGGAATATTCTGTGTATAAATTTTACATGATTCTCAAGAATTCCTAAAAGTGATACAGTGAAGAAAACCTTGCAGAAGAACCACACTTTGGCCATTTTATTCCATTTTCTTTTACTTCATTGCTTACTCAATTTTTAACACTCAAAAATACTATGGAATATATGCACCTAATCCTCACTTTGCTATCACCCAACAGCAGCATATGGTGAAATGTGTACTCAATCTTTACTTCAGTGTCTTTTCTTCAGAATGTATTATTTAAGTAGCAAATATGAGATTCCTTTTTATGCTAAACACTTTACAAGTTTGAGATGAACATTCAAACATTCAAGGCATTCATAAGGCCATTTGTCCCGTCCATCATTCATTTATTAACAATGCTGTTTTCAGTCTTGCAGCCTCCCAATAGCTGTAGATGTACAAGTAGCTTAGTTCTTTCCAAAGTTTCAGAGATGGATATAGTAGTGTTGGTTGCATCTTGAGTAAACTGTCATGAAGCAAGACTTATTTCCTCCTATGATACATCCACATGGAATTCAGAAAAGATAAGTAGAGGGGCAAAAACACCTTGAGAACTAAAGCCATACATTAAAAATGGTGAATATAGCAGCTGGAGGGAGCCTGGTTTTCTAGTTGTATATTTGAATCAATGAACCGTTTATAACTGCCTAACAATGTATTCTATTACCTGAGAAGAATCACAGTTCTATTTTATTTTGTGTCTTGAAAACATGTAATTAATAACATTTATTATTGTTATTATAACCTATATTTTATATATAAAGCATTTTCTCTACATTTTGAATTTTATTTTATGGGTAAAATCTTAATCAAAGATCTTTCACAATTTACTACTAAACACTGAAAATCATATTTCATGATTTCAATCTATGTGAACTTTTCATGTGCATTCCTGTTCTGAAAATGAAAAGATTTGCATATGGATTATGGGAAATTTTGTGTGAATATATGTCTACATTCTACTTTCTTGCATGTATTGGAGAGTATGGATTTTGTAGGCAACAATTGTGGGTTTAAACATACATCAAAATAAAGTAACATTTTACTGAGATACGAAAGAATATTCTCATCTCACTAAAGTGGGAAGGTCTTGTAGGTAAAATGTGTTAATCAAATCATTTAAAGAGTAAGCAAGTCAAGGAATGACTTACTCATCAATTATGACTTCTAAGAAGCAGAGAAAGAAGTTGTCCCAGAGAGACCAGAAGGATGTGAAAGGTTAAGTCAACTAAAGAAGAGTTTTTAAGAGTCATATATGTAGAGAGATTCGCTTGTTTTTATAACTGAAGTAAATTTAAAATTATGAAAATATTAAAGCAACAAAATCAAATGTAGCATGGCTGGACAGAAGATTTATAGTTGAGATGAGAAGACAGAAAACTATCTGAATTTGCAAGTAATTAAGGGTACTATATGTCAGATAAAGAGTTGGAACAGTACCAAATGGGAAGCAGAAATCTTGGAGTAGTTGAGTAGATTTGTATTGTAGAAGTATGACCTTGGTTAATGTTTTCATTCATCAAGCCTGCCCATCCTGTCACTGTCTGGGCAGGGGACTGCACCTGAGTAACTTCCCTTCCCTGGTCTCACTAGATTACCCACATCTGGTGTGATCCAAACTATGAAAAATTAATTGGACTTGAGAGTTGCTGAAGTTCCTGACTTCTCTTGGATTCATGTTGTGAAGAAAGCAGAGGTAATGATCTGAGGATAATGCATGAATTATGAAAATACATGCTTGTGAAAATTTTCAAATGCCAAATTCATTGAAGGAATTTTTAAAAAATTTCTATGATGAATTTATTCACAATCAATTGTACCACAAAACACTCTGTTGTATCTCATATTACGCAATGTATTAATCAGCCAAAGTGGTGCTGATGCAAAGTACCAAAACTCTGTTGGCTTTTATGACGGATATTTCTTTGGAGTAGAAACTTACAGCCACAAGGGCCTAAAGAGTCCAACTCAAGGTACCATAAGAGATATTTTTCATCCAAAGTCATTTGCCACGTGTTGAAGCAAGATGGCAGATGTCTAAGAGGGTTCAGGATTCCTTCTTCTTCTTAAGGCTTCATGGTCCCAGCTTCTTCTGATCTCATCTATAGGCTGTCATAAGGCTCATCTCTCTCCCTGGGGCTTCTTTCTTTCCTGGTTCAGGTGCTATGCTGTTTTCACAAGGTCAGCTGTAGACTATCAGGCTCATCTCTTTCCTGGGGCCTCTGCCAGTCTAATGAGCTGTATCTCTTCCTCTGCTATGTCTTTTTCTGTGTCCAGCAAGGGGGGTGGGATACAACACCCTCCTGACATGACTGAAACAAGCCCTAATCTTAATTTAGTCAAGTTAACATAAACTTTTAATTTAATACAAGCAAAGGGTATCACACCCAGAAGAATTAACCAGTTTACAAACATAATCTAAATCTCCTTTTGGAATTCATAAATAATATCAAAATTCCACAGGCAATATAAAAAAACAGTTTATGTTCTCAGAGTTGAGAAACTTCAAGGAAGACTAAACCAATGTAGGGATAATATAAGGACCTGGATATTGAAAAAGGAATAGAATTTAGACTTATAAAAAGTCTATGTTATTTCAACATGTCAACTAGTGTTGTTGTAGCGAAAAGAATACCAGACTCAGAAGAGGTGTCTTGGGTTTTAGTCCTAATACTTCTTATAACAAGTACAAATTCCTACATTTTTTTTTTACTCATTTTACCCTTTATTTAATGAGATAACTACATTAGAACATAAGATTAGAACATAAGATTTCTTCTTTCTGATTAAAACTTGCAACTACTGTTGCAGATTGAAGAGTTAATTAAGTGTGAGCACGTTTGGGAAATATGTGTTATTTGTAATTTTGAAGACTTGCTATGAAGGATAAAAAAGATTAACTTATTGATGATCCCATCCACGATGGGCCTAAGTTTCTACCTTGCATAAATTGGGATGATGATGATGCCATTTGTTGTAGAAGAAACATAATAGTGAAACCAAGGACATAGATTAGAACACAGTGCATTTGGGATGCTTCTAAAGTAGAGATGTCCATTTGAAATTTGAATACGAGGATCTGGTCCTCACTAGAGGAATGTTCTCATAATCAATGTCATGATTAGCAGATGAATTCACTTAGGGAGAAATTAAATCATGATAAGAGGATGCTGGATTGATGTTTGAGTAATCCACCATTTAAAGGTTTGGGGGAGAAGAATAAGATGACAAAAGAGACAGTAAATCAAAATACACCTCTAAATGATTTTACTATGAAATTTCTTTGCACTAAGAAATGAAGATGTTGATATTTATAGGGAGTTCTTTGATGCATATAATCCAAGTTACAGATGGAAAGAATAGCTTTAAAAAGGATGAGATAGATGTTCTTTCTTGTACCTGGATGAAAGAAGGAAGGAGACAACACAGACAAGTTATTGTTTATTTTTTATGTTGGGAAGTCTGATGGTTTTCTTTACAAAGTAAGAAGTCCCAGCATGATGCTGTATCAAAAGCAGAATACTCCACATTAAGAAAATATGAATATCTGTTCTCTCTGGTTGATCCCCTAAAGTAAGTTACTTCCTCTGCTGATTGACTGCTGGGGACACAGTTTACCCCAGAAGATTTTGGGACTTGGGAATTATCCTGAGTGACATTGCAATGAGAGATACAAGCCATTTTATACCATCATATAACATGCAGAACTATGTGAACTATGGTCCCTACTTAGTGATAAAGCCTGAAGAGGTATAAATCTATTGCAGGTGATGTGACACTCTAATGAAGGATGTTTATATGGGAGGTTGTTGGAGGAGTGGGAGGTGGGGCACATAGTAATCCCTACAAATGTTTTGTAACATTTATGAGTTCTAAGTATCTTTTTAAAAAAATTAAAATAAATAAAAAGAGCAAAGACTCATAAGGCTAGTCATCAATAACAAGAGCCTATCAGTGGATCATCCCCCTTTGCCAGACCCTGCCCCTGCACTTGAGGGACTGTTGCTGCTCCCTTTGAGAATGTGGCAGAGTTCTCCAGAATGTGAATTCAGTAATCTCTCATTTATTAAATGATTCTCCAACCACTATGACTATGCCCTGTGAGCATTTGAACAATTTTATATATCTTATAAAAGTATAAGATATACTTCAGTATAAGTATAAGAAATATGTTCAGGTGAACTTCATCCCATGCACCAGCCACTTCCCTGACATCCCCCCAGCAACAATCCTCCCTCACCATGGTTGTAACCCTTCTGTGAATCAATGCTATTTTAATGATGAAGCCAATACAATAGCCAAATACAATTATTAGGAAAATGAAATAATGATGTTTAAATGTAAGAGATAAAATAAATGAAAACTTAAAAATAAAATAAAATTAAAGGATTGGGTTATTCAAAAAATGGGGAAAATTTTTAGAAACTAAAAAATTTTTTTTTGAAATTTTGCCTATTATCACTGCAATATCTGATGTCTAGTCTGTACCATAGCATTTGCATTTCTCTAATAGCTAGAGATGTCGAGCATTTTTTCATGTGCTTTTTACCCATTTGTATTTCTTCCTTGGAGAAGTGTCTTTTTAGGTCACTTACCAATTTTTTAAATGGGCTGTTTGTCTTTTAATTTTTGAGGTGTAGGAATTCTTCAAATATGCAGGATAATACACTCGTATCAGATATATGCTTGCCAAATATTTTCTCCCATTGGGTAGGCTGCCTTGCAAAAGTTTTTAATTTTGAGGAGATCCCATTTATCTAATTTTTCTTTTGCTGCTCATGCATTGGGTGTGAAGTTAATGAAAACATTTCCTATTACAAGGTCCTGTAGATGATTCCCTATATTATCTTCCAAGGTCTTTATGGTCTTGGCTCTTATATTTAGATCTTTGATCCATCTTGAGTTGATTTTCATATCAGTTGTGAGACGATATTGCGTTCTCATTCTTTTGGATATGGATATCAAGTTCTCCATGCACCACTTTTTGAAGAGGCCATTCTCTCCCAAATGAGTGGGATTGGTGGCCTTGTTGAATATCAGATGACTGTATATGTGAGGATTTATATCAGAACTCTCAATCGGTTCCATTGGTCAATGTGTCTATCCTTGTGCCAATAGCATGCGGTTTTTGCCAATGTAGCTTTGTAGTATGTTTTAAAGTCAGGGAGTGTGATACCTCCAACTTCCTTTTCTTTTTCAATATGTCTTTGGCTATTTGCGCCCTCTTACTTTTCCAAATAAATTTTGTAGTTAGCTTTTTCAATTCTTTAAAAAATACAGTGTTTGTTTTTATTAGGATTGCATTAAATATGTAGGTTAGTTTGGGTAGGATAGACATCTTGATGAAGTTTAGTCTTCCAATCCATGAACAGGGAATATTATTCCATTTATTTAAGTCTTCTTTGAATTCCTTTAACAGTGTTTTATAGTTTTCTGTATATAAGTCCTTTGCATCTTTAGTTAAATTTATTCCTAAGTATTTGATTCTT